>CAHIKZ030001845.1:77500-135000 GCA_903632075.3 Acanthosepion pharaonis
CTTTAGCGTTTCAAATACCGGTCCTTTTAAATTAATACAGAATTCCTAAAAAAATGACGAGAATGAATATTTTAATCGTGTCTTTATGAATCACACGCCTAACAGCAAGGCTTTGAGATCCTAGAGTTCTTTTTTGGAAGGAAATCATCATTTTTAAAAACGGATATTAAAAAGAAACATAGATTTCCAATTAAAGGAAAGATTAAATTTTGCATTTTTAGATTTTTCTGTCTACCGAGAAACACTAAAATGGAAACAGTTTTACATTGAAAAATCATTCGTGTCAATTTTACCTTCTTCTAAAATAATTTAGTTTTCTAACATTTTTTAAAATTAATTGTATTTTTTACCAGTTAAATACAAAAGATTCATATATTGAAAATATTATGCTGAATGGAATTTTATACCTAATTATAAATTTTACAATTATAAAAATGTTTTGGCCCAAATTATTAGCATTAACTATATTCAAACCAATATGCACATCTTAGTTGTTATCACCAAAATCTTTGTCTTTATCTACTTAACCATGTGTTAAGTAGATAAAGACATTGGTTAAATAGATCTGGTTACTTGGTGGTTATGAGTTCCTGGGTTGAATAACACAAGAACTAACATACTTTCATTCATTAGAAAAAGATTGTAACAGTAGTTTTATCATTGACAAGAAAATCAAGTGGAAGTGACAAAACAACAAATGAAGATAAGACATGGTTGAAAAGGTTTATGAAAGAGGTTTTATTTCACCATCATTTACAAAGTTCAATTGCCCATTCTGGGGTAAAATATATCCCAGTTGTGGGAGACTGAGAGTTTGCAGTACGACACAAGGTAGTACTCAAGATAAGACACATGAAGAATATCAAATGCATATGTAGTATAGTGAGATATATTTGTAGAAGAAATATTCACAAATTGTAGTAGTCGAGAGTTAGTCCTTACTGTTGCCATTAGTTTTGTCACTGTCTGAATGCATTACTGTTGATAGAAGTTCCTCCATGTCACTGCTGATGGTTTGGTTAAGCTTGCCTCTTGTGTGGGTCCATCACTAATGCCAGCCAGGTTGAATCTGCCATCATGGGTGAAGTCAAGGTTAGCTTTATAGTGAGTCAGTGGATCAGAAACATCTACTACAAAAACCACACGGGTTTTTTCTGATTAATCAGAAAAGATGTTTTACGACCCTGGTTTTTCCTACTATTCCAGAAATAGGTGTGCAGAGCTGGATAAAATTAAGGTATGTTTTTGTCATATGTGCTGTGGCTGTTGAAGTGAGTACTTCCATTATATTTAAAGAATTGGAGTTCTGACAGGACATGACAAAATAATAAATATATCCCAATGATGTATCAAGTCAAAAGAATTAACTGATAAAAGATTTCCTCTAGCATAGACAGTGGAATGAGAACAATCTCTATGTATTGAATAAAGAGTTCAGTACAAAATTCCCTGAAGGTTACTCTGAAAGATATCTGAAGATGGCTGAAACATAACAAAGATAAGGACATTAGTCTGAGTAAATCAGTATATAAATAAATGTTGCTAGTCATTTTTTCTGGTTAATTCATATAAAATATAGCTTTACTTCCTTTATTGTAAAAAATAAAGATTTACTTTCTTTATTGTATAATTATATAAATGATTAATGTAGATTCTATTGAAATATTGATACTCAACTTCAAAAACTTTGAATTTTATTTGAAAAAATATTTGAATTTTTAGCCAGGCAATATCAATTTCAACCAGTTTTATGATTCTAATTGATTATCCTTAACTTTTTTATCTGAGAATAAAGAAAATATGAACAAATATCCTTGATTTGTTTCAGCAATAGAAATGAGTCAACTAAACTGAATGATACTTCCTTAGAAATACAGTTCAGAAGGTTATGTAGAAGAAATGAGTGAATGGCATCAGTTCTCAACTTGGTATCTATCCTGATGACACAACCATTTATACCTGTCTTAATAGTTTTAGCACTTCAATATAGTCAAATTCGCAGCTGATCTCAAAAATGACCTACAATCTCTTGGTAACTGGGGCAAGGAATGGCTTGTTAATTTTAACACCTCCAAAACAAAATGGCTTTCTTTCAATCATTTGAGAGAACCCTTCAGTTTTTGGTAATAATTATTGAAGGTGAGAAAAGAAATCATGGTTCGAGTAACCTTCTAAAAACATTTAACGTGACTCAAGTAAATTTGTAGTGTTAAAAATGTACTTACTAGATGTACACAATAAAAAGATGGAGGAAGTATTTTAGAAGAAATGATGCTATTAATGGTGAGTTCTTTACTCACCATTATTTGGTACAACTGGGATTTTCATAAAAATAAATCCCCCCGACTGAATAAACTCAACAAATGCTTCCCTTTACGTTGTTGTTACTGTTACCAAAGTTGTTATTTACAGTTACTATGACAACTTTTACAACACTTTTAATTTCTTTTGTTGGAAAAGTTAATTTTCTTTTCTTAAAATAGTAATTAAATATGAAAGAAAATCATACTACCAACAAATACACGCAAAAAAAATAATTTTATAGTCTGTCTATATTTCTGAGATGACATTATTATGTACATTATTTACATTATTTGGACTAATGTCCTCATCTTTGTCGCCATATTTATCACAACGTTTCGGCTGTACTTGAATGAAGCCTTCTTCAGGTGGTTGGAGAGAAGAACTGAACCATTTTTTCGCTCACTGGGGTTATCAGTTGTTCATGTGCTAATATCCCTAATTATGTCAGTTGACACATGGCACAGTGGAAAATACATGGTACTAGAACATCCCCAGTGAGGAAATAAAGGGTTCAGTCCGAAATTCCAACCACCTGAAGAAGGCTGGAGCGCATAAACGTCTGAAACGTTATAATAAATATGGCTGGCAAAGAGGAGGACATTAGTCCCAATAATGTAAATAATTTTATATTTTTAATTTTCATTTTTTTTTGATAAACAATGACTTTGAGAACAAAACCACCCGTTGACATTACTCCCCAGGAACAATAATATGAGATTTTTAACTAAATAATTCATTGTAGATTATGTTGGAATATAAAGATGTGACCGTACATTTTTGGTAAACTTTGTATGAATACTGTACTGTCCTCAATGATAAATTATTGAACGTTTAGTTTGTCACTGATTAATTGACTTTCTAAAATAAAGTTCTCACAACCAGGACACATTTCATCATCCTAAAAAAGACTCACACAATTGTACATTTAAGGTACAGACATTTTATATACCAACTACACGTATGCATTTCTTCCTTATGTGTTTGTTAGAAATTATTTTCTATGTATGTCACACTAAATGGCTCAGTCTTATTTACTGGTTGTATCCAGTTGCACATAATTTTCCTTTCTTTCTAGTTTTTTCCCAAATCTGCTTTTTACAATGACTGGGATTAATGGGAGCATTATTCTCATGCCACCTGAACATGTCTTTGTTTGAATGTTTTTAAGGATTTAACTTTAAAAGTTTTAACTAAAAATGAATAATAGCCACAACAGATATTTTAAAGGAAATTCAGATGGCTATCAACATTTTCTTTGATGGTTACAAATATAAAAAGGAAATAAGATTTGTGTTTCACTTTTTGTTTTCCAGGCTCTGATGGCGCTTTTTGTTCTTGCATCTAAAGATGGTTGGGTTAGCATTATGTATACTGGTTTGGATGCAGTAGGAGTCGATATGCAGGTAAATTCTATATTATTTTCATTAAGTATTATTTAACACAAAAGTTATTTCAAATTTAATGAATAGCTTTCTCAGGTGGCTATGTGGATATTCATTTATCCTCTACTTCTGTATAAACTATATATATAGTAAATGAATGAATGAATGAATTTTAACCCCTCCTGAAAAAATTACCTGCTTATAGTGCAACTGGTCACCAAAAAATGCAGTATTTGTAACCTCTTCAAAAAAAAATTATCTGTGTATATGTATATATATATATGCTGGACTCTCCTATTGTATTTGACATATGAGGGTCAAGCAGCTCAGTTCCTAGAAACTGAGAGCCCAGACACCAGCACATATGATTTGATTATAGTGGTGAAGGCTTTGTGCAGAACCAACCATACTTTTTGAAGGGACGAATATAGAGACCTGGTGCACTATGTCCCCTAAAACCCTCTGCAGTTTCCTTCTCCTAGACCAGTTGCCATCCAAGGCTATAGAACTCAGTCTGTCCTGCTATTTATCCGTAGTTGTGGGGAGAAGAGGATTCATACCTTTCCCAAGGGTATTAGCACGTAAGTGAATGTAATGGATTCAACTGGAATTCAAACTTGGCTCCCTGATTCCTCAGTTTGAGCCGCTACCCACTACACCCTCATACCCCCCTTATTTTTTGCGTGGAAAAAATATAAATCATAAAACTCAAACTATACTCAAGCATATATGGTAGTTTCTATGAATATCTAATCTGTTGATATTCATTGAAATAAAATAAACTCTAAACAGTTATAAGGCATAAATATTGAACAAGTTGAAGCTTAGTGCAACAAAAGCAAAAAAAGGTTAATATAAAATATGAGCTTAAATCATTTAGAGAAAAGTATAAGAATCTGTTATTAACAATGAATTCCAACTTGCAGTTACCGTTTTAGTTATAGTCATTATCAAAAGAATATTTCTTTATTATTTTCTTTTAAATGACTACTTTTAGTTAATGCTGGTGTTGACATAAGATAAAAATTCAATGCAAATTAAGACATCTTTTGAAAAAATATAATTTTATTTAGAGACTTCAGTAAAATAAATGTAATATATAGGAAACTACATCTGACTTCATTATATGATGACAATGACAGTGCTGTCAAAAGAATTCTATTGTTGTATATCATCATCATATGATCTTATCATCATCATTATTATATACTTATTAATTTCATATTGGATTACATGTAAACAGTTTAATGTCTTATCAAGGACAACCCCTAACAGGTGCTACAACTCTGGGTCAAAATGGACCTGGGAGAAATGACAAGGTGTGACTCAAACTCCCCAATTCCCTGCAAGCAGGGCCTTGTCACCAAATTTTTTTTTAAAGTCTTAACCAGGAATATTTTTGAAGAATTCCAGATAGAATCTTTAACCTGAAATGTTGATGAACTGAAAAATTATCTGTTGCTGACAATATCCTTGATCTTTTCCAACATTAACAGTAAAACTTTTGCATTATTTCAAGTGATCCATTGCATTTTGTAAAAATGTAGTATTTTTAAATTTAACACTTGTGTGCTGATGTAAGTTGTTTTAAATCTTGTACCTGAGCTTAATTACTTCATTATGTTATAGACAAGTGTATGGTTGCAAGAAAGAAATATGACAACAGTAGAAATAGATTTACATTGTTTATTTCAACAGGAACGTGAGGGTTTGGGACAGTTACCTTGTGGTAAAGTTCATAAGCTGGCTTTCGAATCTAGGTCGATCTCTCATAGTAGTTCACACATGTTGACGGTGGTTGGTGCTCTCCTGCTGACAGCTGCTGAACGCTCGGCCTGACCGTGACAGGTCTCCTTTGGACGAAAAGGCCACCTGTTGTCTGCCTGTTGAACTTCCGTGTGACCCCTTTTATAGCGTTTTTTATGGCTTAACAGGCTCGAAAAACGAAGTCTCTGAGTATAATTAGGAGGAAAGCATTTTTATTGGACGAAAAATAGATCACTTTAAATATTATTTTATTTTTCAAACGGAACACGTGTGTCGGGAACATTTGTAAAGAAAGATAATGGTCATTTTGTGATGGGGCTTTGTCCTGCTCACATCCGGTTCTCGCTCTTGAGTATTTGCCTGGGTCACGGCCGGTAATGGCATAGCATTCCATATGCTCCGGGAGACTTGTGACTTTTCGTGGCCGATGTTGTTGGTAATTCATGGACAAAATGACAGATGACAGAGAACGTCTGTCCATTCACAGTTCCTGTCTTCGCATAACATAAAAGTGTGTTCTTCATCGTGCGATGTTGTCTCTCGATATTTCCTGAGCTTTGCGGGCGCCAAGGACAGTGAAGTTCTTGCGTGATTGACATCTGGTTACAGAATTTTCGATAGACTTCTCCAGTGAAGTGTGTGCCTTGATCAGAGGATACTATGCGTGGAATCTCTCTGTGTCAAAGGAAGAAATGGTACAATCCACGGGCGGCATCAATAGCACGGTCTCTCATGCATGGTATGGCTGTAAAATGTCAGCTGAAGCTATCCAAGATGGTTAGGATGTAGCATTTTCCCTTTGAGTTGGGCATTGTGAAAAAGTCTATAAAGACGAGATCAAATGGTCTCTTTCCTCGTTTGCAGTGGCCAATGGGCCAGTGGGTACGTCTACCGTAGTTGCCCTTGCACTTAGCACACGTGTTGCAAGAATCGACATAGGCCTTGATGTCGCGGGTTTTGAATTCCACCAGTAACTGGAAAGGAGTTTCGATACGGGTAACACCTGAGTGGTTGTTGCCCTCGTGTGCCTGGTAGAGGTATCTGGGTCGTAGTTTGTATGGTACAACCAATCTCGGAGAGTGTTTACTGTCTCTTATCATCAAAACGGAGGTGCCTGATTCTAGAAAAAAAATTGATGCAAATGTTTTTTGAAAAGCGTGGCTCGGTGGTCGTCAGGATCGATATGAGGTTCGCTTGGAGTGGGTGACTGGAGGGCGCTGATGATCTTTTTAGAGGCGTCATCCTTCAGTTGTTCATCTGCGATGCCGAGGTGGTTGCAGATTCTCTCAGTGGGGATGGTGGTGGTGGAGTGGTGGCGAAGAATGCATTGGTGACGCGCTTGGTGCAGGCGTTTTGTGGTGTGTGAGTTTTGGGAATGAGCTGTAAACCGTTAAACTCGCCGAGGCACCAAGATGGGATGTATACGTGGAGGTCTGAACCGCTTACCTCGAATGTCCTGCCTGCCGGTGTAGGGTCGTTCGGGGGCTTTCGTTTTTCTTATGTCGCAACCTCTGCTGAGCATGTCAGCCCATACATTTGATTCACCTTCAACATATTCCAAGACGAATTTATAACATGAAATTTCTTCTTGCCATCGTCGTATTTTTGGCATTATTGAACTCTTGTTGGTCCAGATATGTCAGCAATCTGTGGTCGGTGAAGATGACGAAGGGCAGTTCGAAGGAAATAATCAAATTTCAATATTGCCCACTTTATTGCATATGCCTCTCATTTCGTCGTGGACCAGTTCTGTTCCATGGAGTTGAATGTATGGAAAGCGACCGCTATGATATCTTTCTTTCCATTGTCGGCTTGCATTAAGATTGCTCCATGCGACGTCACTGGCGTCGGTGATGAGTCATAAAAGTTTGAAGAAATCAGGTGGCGGATGACGGGTGGTGAAGAGAGACGGTCCTTGATTTTTTTTGAAGGCTCTTTCGGCATTTAGTGTCCAGACAAACGGTTTATTAACCTTGTTGAGTTCGTGTATGGGACCCATAAGTTTTGAAAACATATCTGACCTGATTTGTTCGTGAAGACGTGTCTCTAGGAATTGTCTGATCCACACTAAAACGGCTGGATAAAGGTTTTGTAATTCTTTTTTTGATGTTGGAGGTTTTATTTCCTGATGGCCCAAACGTATTCTGGATCAGCCTTGAATCCTTCGCTGTTTACTATGCGTCCGAGGAATTTTGCCTCTGATGCGAGGAAGGAACATTTATTGGGATTCAGCTTGAGTCCGAATTTTCAGAGAGCAGTAAAAAATTGTTTGAGGGAGAGTATGTACTCCCTAAATGTCCTAGTGTGGACCAGGTTGTCGTCGATATAGGAGGAAATGTTGTCACGGGATGTGACCATGGCTAGTGCTTCTGCTATGCAACGGGAGAAGATTTGTCCGGCAGATGTAAGGCCGAAGGCCAGGCGCGTGTATTGATAGCATTGGTCCTTCCATGTAAATGCTGTTTTGTATCGGTCTCGCTTGTCAATCTCAATTTGCCAGTAGCCTCTGCATAGATCAAGGGTAGTAAAGTATCTATTGCCTTTGCCGATTTTGTTGAACAAGTGGTCGATCTCGGCATTGGGTAAGGGTCAAGATCGACTAAGACCTTGTTGAGAGTTCTTTTAAAGTTAGCAACAACACGAATCGATCCGTTTTTTCTTGCGTGCGGCAAATACCAGGGCTATTAACCTTTGGGGGTCGCTGCAGTTTTCAATGATACCTTCATCGGCCATGCGCTTAATTTCCGGTATCAATGTCCGCTTCCAAAGCCTGGGCTATCGGGTGTTGTTTCTGGCTGCGAGACTGGCCGTTGGTTGGTATGCGGATGGGTCGGATGAATGTGCCTTGCTGCTGCTTTCTGTGCCGATAATGTCAGCATGTAAAAATGAGTAGGTTTGCAGTGGCCTCTAGTTCATCTTGGTTCGGGTGGTTTGGCAGCGATAGCCCCCGTGTTATTTTTAGCCAGGTTAGCTTTTGATCCAGTGTGTGGATGTTGGCTGTAATTCCATAGTAGGCTGGTTTTGGATGATGTCAGCTTGGGCGCCATATGCTGGATCGTTGGTTGACGATGACGGTGATATGATTGTGGCTGTGTGTGTTGTATATCCTGAGGAAAGTGTGCGTCTGAATTCTATAGTCGCATTTTGGTTTGTCGATTAGATAGGAATCGGCGTGTTGTGACATAGGATATTTTGGCCGATCAGGATTGGTGTGGTTTGGGTAGTTACCAGCACGTTAACCTTTTTGAATGTGGGTGAGTCTCGACTGCCGATGGTGATGTCACAAGTCAGTTCGCCGAGGGCGGTGATTCTGCCGTTGATTCGTTTTACTACAACGTCGGAGCGGGTCATGAGTTTCTTGGCTTCTCTGGGTAACTGAGATATTGGCATGATGCAGGTGGAGCATCCAGAGTCTAGCATTGCGACGCCAGAGAAGGTGATGTCCCTTAAGTTGAAGGTGGACTGAACGAGCGGTGAATGGTGAGCGAGTCCTTGAAAGTTGAAGGAGTGATGGCTGACATAGGGGCATGGCGAATGAGGCATCACATCTCGTCCTGCCCGAAGTGAAAATCCTGTTCCACATCATTTATGGCTTGTATATTGTCATTCGTTGCGGCAATATGGGCCTGTACCCGAGTGCGAGGTGGGTGGCAATATAGGCAGTTGCATCCATGGTGGCAGGGGCGACCTCTGAGGTAGTTCTTGCACATGCTGATTCGTGGTGTATATAGGTATATTGAGGGTTGGAGGCTATGCCAATGGCTAAATAGTGGTTGTCCATTGTCTTGACCGATGTGGGTGAAAAGATTTGAGTTTCAAATTTTCACCTTTTCAAGGTATATTAGCATACCGCTAATGATGGAAATAAGTCCATTGACTTGACAAGATGTGGTAAAGTATTTTTGTCTTTTTGTATTTGTTTTTTATGTGGGACGGCTGCTACCTCTAGGTCTTTTTTGTTGTTTTGAGTCGACCCTAAGCCAAGTCTGTTAATTTTTCGCTGTCTCGCCATTCCAGATCCCAGGCTTGACTGAGGTGTTGGAAGTTAGTTATCTGGCTTCCGTGGGCTCCTAATAAGTATTCCTTCAGTTGTTCGAAGGTGGATATGTACTTTTTTGAGTCAACCATCTGCTGAAAGATACTTTGGTCCTGTAAATCTTTAGCAGACTTGACGAATTCGCATTCCAGGCTGGGATAGGTGCTGAGTTCTGGCGTGACGTGGATTGTGTATGCTTTGTTTAGGGCCGTGATGAATCGGTTCATGTCGTGTTCAGGGTGAAAAGTTCTCTCTAGCTTCAATATGTTGTGTAGAGTTTGTTGGCACATCATTAAGCTGTAATCGCCGTTTGTTTGAGCAGTGGGAGGTGTTGAAGTAGTTGATTTTAGGGCAGTCAGCATGTCGTTTATGTCAGCTTGAATTTCCTGTATCGTGGCTTCGGAAGGCTGTGTTGGTCCTGTTTTCAAGTTGAATAGTAGTGTTTTCTGTTCCTTGATGAGAGTAAATAGTTCGGCTCGGGTGAAGCTCATGTAGTCAGCCATATTTCTCTTGCTGTACACTTCTGACACCAGTGTTATAGACAAGCGTATGGTTGCAAGAAAGAAATACGACAACAGCAGAAATAGATTTACGTGGTTTATTTCAATAGGAATGTGTGGGTTGGGACAGCTACCTTGTGGTAAAGTTCATAAGCTGGCTTCGGATCTCGGTCAATCTCTCATAGTAGTTCACACATGTTGACAGTGGGTGGTGCTCTTCTGCTGACAGCCGCTGAACATGACCAGTCTCCTTTATGGCCACCTGTTGACTGCCTGTTGAACTTCCGTGTGACCCCTTTTATAGCGTTTTTTTATGGCTTAACAGGCTCGAAAAATGAAGCGAGTATAATTAGGAGGGAAGCATTTTTATTGGACGAAAAATAGAACACTTTAAATATTATTTTATTTTTCGACCGGAACACGTGTGTAGGGAACATTTGTAAATGAAGATAATGGTCATTTTGTGACGGGGTTTTGTCCCGTTCACATCCAGTTCTCGCTCTTGAGTATTTGCCTGTAAATCAGCCGAGATATGTCTTATTTTATTTTATAACACTAATAAATATTATTATTATTATATATATATATATATATATATATATATATATATATATATGCAAAAAAATACATGTAAACATACACATTCACACATATACTGAGAGATAGATACACATTAAAAAAAGACCTTACATAATTTATATACATATTGTTTTCCTTCAAATCACTGCTAATATTTAGAAAAGTCAGGTATAAATCTTGCTTTATTCAGAAACAAAGAAGACATAACACTCATTTCAAAGGGAAATGGCATTTTTGTGATTTTTATTGGTTAAGCAGACTTCATGTTCATTTGACTTGTCAAGCAGTGTTCATGTGTATACATTTTTGTAAGTGTATCATAATTCTAGTTTGTCTATGCCAGATTCAGACGATAATGTATATTCGTAGGAGTGTATAAATTGAAAAGTAGTATGTAAGTAAATTGAAAAATGTTAAATTCATAGAGGGAGCTCACAAAAGAAGCACATGAATACACAGCCATTTATACTTATAGATATATTAGCAGCAGAAAGGCACTCTTTCCACAACTTGTTTTTTTTTAATCATTTTACCCCATGCAAGACAGTAAAGCCACTAAGACACAAGGGTTTATTGAGTGTTAAAGAATAAGAACAAAAAGAGAAACATTAAGGAGCGAGAACAATAGAAGAATAATCAAGAAGACAGTAGATAATGATTGGCATTGCATTGAAATTTTTGAGGATCAAAGTTAACTGAAAATCAAGAGGCCAGGAGAGAGTTCCACAAGCAAGAAGTACAAGTGTTAGCATAGAACTTACAGTTACATCTAGCCAATTCAACTATAAATTGACTAGACCTTGTTGCCAATCTAGTACAATGCTTAAATTCATAAAGTCTAGGTACTATATTAGAATGTTCATTAGAACAATTATCATGAAATTACTTATAGAAAAGGCATTTTAGGGAAGCTACATTAAAGTGGCAGGAAATTGACTGAAACCAGTTCTGGACCAATAATATTGCCAATTCTTCTTTAGATTTTATCAACAATCTTTAAATATATAGCAGGAGCACCATACCATATGTGGCAGCAATATTCAAATCAAAAACAAAGGTAGACTTATAAATATAAAACTTACAAGACAAGAGAAGAATCTTAAATCTTTCTCTCCATTTATGAAGTTGGAATGAGAAGAAATCTTATAATACATTACAAATTTCATTGATTTTTGTGTAGCTTACAACTCAAACGTTGAGTGATTAATATTTTATATAAATGTGTTGATAAATGAGAATAAAAGTGTTTGTGTCATGTTATCTTAACATTGATTTTACAGTTATCTGCATTAATAACACTCTTCATATTAAAGCAGGTACCTACATGCTTCAATACAGACAATGTTATTAATGCATTGAAAGAATGATGCAATATTACATTTACTGCATGCCTGAAGAAAAGGAAAAAAAAATTACATTTTACATATGTTTAAGATCCAGAAGCTAAAAAGCCCTAGAATCTTTCAATTGAGATTTTGATTGCAACTTTTGGTATAAAGTCAAGCCATTTTTAAGGATTAATAATCTTGTCTCTGGTCCAAGTAAAATTGATTTGTTTTGGTGGAGTTCCTGAAAGGGCTGAGATTCTTTGCAATTTAATGTAGAGCTGTCAGATTATCAAACAAAATAAAGCAGATTTTCCCAATGCGCACACACAACAGAAACCACAATTTTCAATTTCCTTTCTACCAAGTTCTTGCCTGGTCTGATTTTGTTGACCACTTTATATCGAGCAGAGATTTGGTTAGAATTCACAAACAGCAATTGATAATATTTGCAAGCAGTTTTTTTCCTTTTCTTTTTTTAAACATAGAACTTCTGATTAAGAAATTTGGTTCAAATGTAGACTAATGTTCTTTAGAATTTTTAATGAAAAAAAAATGAATTAAAAAAAAAAAGAGAGGAGAGAGAGGAAGAGTCACTGTAAATGGCTTGCAAGATCAACTCACAAACTACTGCAACCAAAGTACCACAAACCAAAATGAACATTATTTACATTATTCGGACTATTGTCCTCATTTTTGTCACCATATTTATCACAATGTTTCGGCTGTTGTACGCTCCGGCCTTCTTCAGGTGGTTGGAATTTCGAACTGAACCCTTTATTTTGCTCACGTGCAATGTTTGATGGATGTCAGCTATCAGTTATCTCCTGTTAATTTCCCTCTGAAAGTTCTCCACTGCCTTAACCGAGTATTGAACTCACACTCTTTGGGTCTTGTCACTGGATCTAACCAATGCCTTTATCCACTGTGCCATGTGTCCTTATAATACCCAGAAATTCATACCCAGATGTCCTCAAGGACACATGGTACATTGGATAAAGGCTTAGATCCAATGACAAGACCCAAAGAGTGTGAGTTCAATACCCGGTTAAGGCAGCGGAGAACTTTCAGAGAGAAAATTAACAGGAGATAAACATGGCACATGGAACTAGAACAGTCTACTCCAGTGAGCGAAATAAAGGGTTCAGTTCGACATTCCAACCACCTGAAGAAGGCAAAGGCAAAAGCATACAACGGTCGAAACGTTGTGATAAATATGGCGACAAAGATGAGGACAATAATCCGAATAATGTAAATAATGTACATAATACCTCATCTCAGAAATATAGACAGACCAAAATGAATATGCAAACAATCACCATTATCTAACAAAGTAACCATCCATTTTTTTTCTCTCTCAATTATCAACTTTGGCTTTAAAATTATCACCCTTCCTTTACTGTCTATTGCCCCAGCTAATATATCTGGTTGGGTGAAAGGCTACATATGCTTTCAAAACGTTTTTTCAGTAAAAAATGTAAAAGTATTTGTACATGTCATCACCTCCCCGATAAAAAAAAAAAGCTAAAAATTACTCTAATAAATGCCACTTCGAGTGGTGAGGCACTGAAAGCCTGTTCAGGTTGTAGGGTGGGGTTTTTGGGTGGTGAGAGAGACTGGGTATCTTCAGAAAAATCCTAAATTTAAGCAATTAATAGAAAAAAGAAGAGAAAAATAATAATTGCATATCATTATTATAGTGTCTGTACTTGTACAAATTTAGAAGAAACAAAATTTATGCTCCAAAAGTTATTAAACTCAAACTATTGCTGCCCCAATTTCCTTGAATATGTTCAATTTAAAAAGTAAACATGTTTATTTATTACCTTCTCATTATGGAAAAAGTAATGGTTTAATATATTTTCTGTATTTAGGACACATCTGTTAAAATTTGTCCATTTTTTTTTTATTATTTATTCTTTAAGGCCAATAACATACAGGAGTTGGCTGTGAACTGTGGAAATTAACTTACATATGTTATCAGCAATTCTAAGGTATTTTAAGTGGGAAAACCACAGGAACTTAATGAAATACAAATACAAACTTCACTGAAATCTACAATTCTTCACAACAAGTGCTATCCCAAAGTTTAGTGAATTTAAACAACACACATGAACCACATGGAGTAACGTGACCATCTTTTCTGAGACTTGGCTAAAGAATCATATTTTGAAGAAGATAGTGGAAATTAGGTATTAGGGTAAATTACTATTTTGTCATGGTTAAATTCCCTGACCGATCCAATAGTATCTCATAGTATGCATAGCTTTCAGCTTTTGAAGATCAGATTAGACATACTTATACAATGTGACACCCACAAAAATAACAAAAATTACGTCATCTCGTTACAAGTTTGAAAAGAAAGTGTTGGTCACTTCAAATTTGTTCGCTCATAGATGTGACACATATTCAAATGACTGATTTCTTTTATCATTTGTGAGCAAACAAGTTTTACAGAAACACATTTCACTTGCAAATTCTAATGTTCACTGTTGTGAACTCCAAAACAAACCAATCATCTCAAATGTCTTGTCAATAGTCCAATGACAATGTTCATTGCATGGTTTAATTTTCCAAGATTTTTGTCATTTTGTCAAAGTCTGGCCAAACTGTAATTAGCTTATAAGTGAAATTTTCACGTTACAAACATAAATATGACCTGTACATTTGTAATTTACCTAAAGCTTTGTCCAGAAAAAACTTCCTGAAAAATTTCAACAGTCCCGGCAGCAGTTTTCCCAAAAAGAAACAAAAAAATCCATTCATATTTTCTCGTCTTTTTTTTTTTTTTATCAGCCCTCACAAAAATTGCAAGACATGCCTGTAAGCACCAGAGAAAGCCGCAGGAAAAAAATCAATCAATCTTAGAACAGTGTTAATGCATAACACCAAGCTGTGTAATGTGTAATTATGAACAGTTCACATGCCACATTGAAATTCTGTATTTTTAGGTGTATCCTTTCACAAACTGAGTGTGCTCCAATCTTGGAAAGCTTCTGTAAAAAATAACAGCTACATTTACACAAATATTGGATGCGTCAAAAGTAGCACCCAAATTCTGGGAAGTCATGTTTGTCTTGCAGACTATTAATTTTCTTAGTTAATTCTTTTTGGTTTCAATGATTCTGAACAATTGGAAAATAATCCATCACCCACAAGGACGTGTAGACACTATCAAGATTGGAAAGTAAAGACTAAGCAGATCCAGGCCAAATATGGCAAGAGTACTCCATTTTTCGCTTGATTTGGTTCTTATAAATTTAGAGAATAGCAGAAGGAATGGGGTACTTACTGGAGTTGTACAATGAACTGATCATATTTTTCAGCATCTTTAGTTATGGATTGTATATACAAGTTTCACTTGAGGTCTGGAATGTGCTTAAATTCTAACAGGCGTTCAAGACAAGGAACCTCTATGAGACAACACCCATTCATTGCGATGAAACATAATTTCAAGGGCTGCTTAGTGATGATGAAACATTACAAGTTTCTATTGAATGCAACCAGCCACCCCCCATGAATTGTTAAAGTTAGGTCAGAGGAGAGATCAGTTGCCAGGCTCTGGTCATCTAGATTTTTTCATGTACTCATATATTGTTTTATCATTTGCATAGATAGTCACATGAGATCAGAATATAAATTGCAGTAAATGCAAGTCGTTTTTATAATATCATTTTAAAGTGATAATTCATTTCAAAAGTGCATTTAGCATGTTTTAGATTTCTTTTGCTTTCTTTCTTAAAAAATTATTTTACACTTGTCATTTTCTACCAGCATGAAATTAAAAAAAAATTACAGTAAATTCTAAGGACTTTTCAAAAAAAAGCTCTTATTGTCAACTCACCTTGTTGTACTGGAGACATTTTTTCAAGAGTTCATTTGACATGTCGTATTTACTAGACTGAAAACAATAGAAAAGGAAATCACTTGATTGAAAATAAAGCTAAGAAAAAAATTAACAATATAGATCATCATATTTGATGGCAAAGGGACATGTATGACATGGCCCAAAAGAAGGAACATTCAGAGAGAAAAATGTTAATGCCAGTATTCAAAATTAATATTGGGTTCGTTAAAGGTCCCATAATTGAATGGAGTATATATAATATACTATAAAATAGGGTTTATATGATATCTTTCAAATATCATTTGTCAAAGGAAAAAGAGCCAAATTTGTTTTATAACACACAGAGTGTAAAGACTTTGAAAAGCATTTGGGAAGAAACGTGAATAGTGAAGAATCAGCTATGACTCTCTTGTTAGTGTAATGGGAAGGTTCTGCCCGAGAGTTGGAATCTCCAGGGACCAGGCATATCTACTTCATATTTGCACACCCTCCTGACTGAAGATAAAGCTGATCTCACCCCTAAAGGACAAGAAGCTGCTTGTTATTTTGAGTTGTTATTTCAATGTCACAAAAGAAAAGTACAGCGACAAACTGTTGAAAGTGGCTATGCTAAAACTGAAAGATGAATTGTCAGCAAGAGAATGTTACTTAAGTCAGGATTGAACTGGTTAATGTACAGGTGATTACAAGAGTTGAAAGTTACAATTATTTCACTTATTACTTAGAATAACAGACCAATTCAAATTGACATTAATGCTCTGTTTGTGTGTAACAGAATAAAGTATTTTTAAATGTGATATTCAGTTATAAACAAAGCAGCTTTGTCCGGAAATATTTTACCTCTTCAGTTATCATGAATAGCGAATTTAAAATTGTGCTTAAATTTTTTTTATCTGAAATTATTGTATTTGGTGGTACATATAATGCACTTTTCTTGCCCCAAATAATGGAAAAAAAAACCCAAACAATCTACATCTTATATATTGATCGCTCCTCTTGTATTATTAGCAGCACTCACTTTCATCGGTAATTTTACCTTGTATTAGATCCTTGCAAAAGTTTGAGCCCAATTATAAAATTTGAAACAAAATTTTACATATTCATAAAAACATCATTTATTAGTTAAGTACATAGTTTTCATAGTCGCCATTGTTTTTAACAAATGTTTCCCATTATTCTACAAGTTTGTTAATGCCATCTTCATAGAAACTGTTTTTTTTTGTGAATACGCTGGCTGCTGGAGGGTTCCCCATTTCAACTCTAAGTTTGTTTTGCAACATGTGGACTTCTTGTGGTGGAAAACATGACTTTTCAATTTGCCAAAATTGTGTATTTTTCTTTAATATTCTCATTGAGATTGGTGAGTTGGTTGCAATACTTTCTTTGCAGTTATTGTTTTGCTGACAGGAAGAAGTTCAAAGTGAATTTTCCAAAACAGACAACAACACATTCATTGAATGCAATCCCACTTTAGCCATGGGTTCTGCATATTTGCAAGCTTTTTTCCATCTCCATTTATGTTGAACTTTATCATTTTTTTATCGCCTGTGACAATTCTGTGCAAGAATAGCTCCCTATGTGACATAACAGCAAAGAAATTACCAAAGACACATGATCGATCTTATTCTGTTCTGCTGGAGGATGTGATAACCACTTGTCAAGTTTGGAACTTGGAAATGAATACAAGTCTCTTCAGTTGGCGAAAGTCAGTTGTGATATCAATGTTCAGACTCTTAGTGATCTCTTCAATTGAAATCTTCTGTTTATTCTCCACACTAGCAACCAGAGCATCTTCATCAATGTTGGAAGGTTGCTTGAAGCATGGTTGATCAGTTAGGTTAAATTCACCCTGGCAAAATCTGCCAAATCACTTTTTGCTCATCCCAAGAGTTGGGACATGATTCAAATAAACCTTCTAAATGTTTTTAGTCACAGTCCCAATGCCTACTCCTTTTTGCAATTCATAGAGCATAATACGGCAAAAGAGCAACATTTTATTCTCCATCTTTAAGGCATTCATTTGTAGACAAAATATTAACATTCAACAAAGCCTGACTAGCAACTGACCAATTGGTACCAAAACAAAAACCAGTGTCAAGTTGTGGTCATTTTATATTAATGATGAAAATTGGACAAGAACTGTTGCAATGACCAGATAGAAACACGTCTACCTTAGCCTGACTCCATATTATTCTTACTTACTCAAATGAAAATATTATTATTATTGTCTCTTCAGGACATGAGCTATTATAACTCTTAAAATTTCCTGTACCTTGTACCTTAAAACAATTTTTCAAGAAAATAGGTTTTTCAAGTAGCTTTTATTGCTCTTCCAGATATTGATGAAGTTTCCTTCCAAACCTTTTATTTAAAGTAGTGTGCAATGTCAACATCTTGATTTTGTCATTTTCTCTTTCAGTTACATATGCTAACCATTTTAATTATGGTGCTATGATATTGTTTCTTTGCGATTCTGTAACACCAGTTCACGATATTCAAAGTAGGATGATTGTTGTCAAGACCCTCTAGCTTCACTTGCTAATATGCCAGTGAGCTCTTTATAATAAATAATATAATGTCGGTAATAATTTTCAACGGGGTGACTTTTATTCAGACTGGAACTCAAGCTCTTCTCTTAAGTCAACAGGAATCATTGATATCAAGTATGTTGTGCAGTTCATGCACCACATACTTGATATTAAAATAACTGATCCGACGTGCAACTTTCAGATAATAACTCTGACATTCCTGTATTTATTGAACAATTTAGTTCATACCACATCGACTGAAAAACCTACCAGTACAAAAGAATTCTCCTATTACCATGTTACTACAAAAACGCACAATCTTAAAATTTAAAAATTCAACCGCAGAGTTGTGACCGCACGCTCCCCAAAAATTCCTTACAATTAACAATAACACATTTCTAAAAACATCTTTTCGGATTACATCTATATTTTCATTGTCCTCTTATTACCGAGAAGTAAAAAACAAATCTATTCCCATACCTGAAGATGTCTGTAGGAACAGACGAAAGCTTGTAAAAAACTAAAAAGACCTTATGCAACTGGAATTTACAAACAGGGATCATAACATTCATTTAGGGGTTCGGGATTAATGTACTCTATTAAAATTGTTTGCGAAGATGTATTCCCGCCATTTAAATCATTAACTTATATATCTGTTTTTTGTATGAATGATTCATGTGATGTAAGAATCATTGATTTATACAATTTAGATTCAGATTTCAGAACATCTTTGTTGTTATCTCAACATTTTGGCCGTTGTGCTCTCTGCTCTTCATCAGGTTTATCTTTAACCCTTTAAACTGTCATTGACTATGTCTTCAGATAACCATGTCTAGAGATATATTGTCTGGTTTTTATTCTACTCAGTTATTGCTAACCCTGTTTCCACTGAGTCCAAGTGCATACTGCCTAGCCCAGGGATTGAACTCACAATTACTATGTCACCAAATTCATGAGCAATGCTTTAATCCATTAGGCTGTTGTCCCATAGGACAATTCTCTGCAGTGAACTTAAGAGACTTATACCTAACCTGCCTGCTGATTAGTGCTGCTACTGTTGCTGCCTGTTCGGTTTCTCTGCTGCTGATGATGAGTTGCACTCATTTGTCATTTTTTTTTCTTTATTACTGGCTCCCATATTGTATTTATTTCTATGCTAGGCCTACTAAGGAGCTCCTCATAGCCTAGCATATAGGCAGATTCTTTTAGATGTCTAACTCTCCAGTGTTTTTCCTTGTTTAGTATTTTTACTTCTTGCTGATGACTACCTCCATGCATATTCAATCATGCTCAATTTCATTGTCTCACCACAGCTTTTTAATATTCCTCCACCTTTACTTTTAGGGAGGGGGCTTGTTTCAAGGAATCCCATACAGTTTTTAGTCATGTTCTCCTCTATGTCAGGCTTTACTCAGCAGAGATTTCTCCATAGAGTCTAACTGCTTCTTAATATTGTCTTGATGTTTTATGAAACACAGATATTCTGGATCTTTTCCAATAAGCCCTTGAGAGACAGACCATGTCAATTTTCTGGTCTTCCTCCTTGACTCTTCTATTCCCACAAGTAGATACTGTTATGTTTTTAGGATAGTTGTCATTCTGAAGGGTACATTTGATGCTGATCCTTTCTTGTTGGTATGTGCCTGGGTCACCACTTATGACTTTTTACCCAGTGTTATAGTCATTGAATGATCCTATTCTTCACACTATGGATGACTGGAAATGAAGTTGATATATTATCCAGTGAAGGTTGCCATTTGATATACAGATGTTTTGAACATATTCTCTCGAAAGGCTAGATGACTATTATTATTATTCTCTTCTTCTTTTGTGAAAGGGATTGAAGGTCTTTTAGGATTCACAAGGTCCGGCAGTACAGCTTCCTGGTGCATCCAGTTTATGAATGTGTTATCTATGTATCTCAGCAATACTGTTAGCTTTAGTGTTGCTGTTCCTGAAGCCATTTTCTCAAAGTATTCCATGTATATGTTCACCATCACAGATGACAATGGTGAAGGCACAGCCAAGCCTTCTTTCTTTTGGTATATGTCAGTCTAGTTGGAAGAATGTTGTCTGTACACAGAAGAACTTCAACATTTTCATCAGATTATCTATTGGGATGTTAGTATGTTCTCTCAGGGAGGAGGGGGTCTGATTCCAATCAGTTTCAAACCACATTCAGGGTTTCAGCTAGGAGCTCTGATGAACAGGCTTGTGACATCCAATTTTTCCATCCGATTGCTATGGATGGGTGGCCTTTGGATCTGTTACACTAAATATTATCAGTTTCTAACATAGGATTTATCTGTTAGTAACTTGACTATATCCACTAAGAATCTGATGAGTGGGTGGCATGCTGAGCCCCTGCACCTGACTATAGATCTCA
Organism: Acanthosepion pharaonis; assembly: GCA_903632075.3. Classification (NCBI taxonomy): domain Eukaryota; kingdom Metazoa; phylum Mollusca; class Cephalopoda; order Sepiida; family Sepiidae; genus Acanthosepion; species Acanthosepion pharaonis. The sequence continues at coordinate 98,155 of CAHIKZ030001845.1, forward strand.
ATGGAATATCAACTTTGTGAATCTTGAGGAGACCATACCTTATGTGGTAGCTTGGTGTAACATTGAATCAGCTGTTTATATTTATAGAGTGTGAAGTAGTCTTTGTTCTTATTTAGGGTCTGTGATGGCTTCTTATTTTTAATACTACTCAGTTATTGCTCACCCCTGTTGTCAACATACACCTAATGAAGGCCAGAGAGCACAACAGCCGAGATGTTGGGATAACAACAATAAAGATGAGGACAATAGCCCAAATGTAAATAGTGTAAATATTTATATGTCCCCATTCCAGAAATTCAGACAGAATGAATTGAATGAATTCACACCATCTAGCTTCCTCCACTTGACAATTTTTTGTTTATTGACTCATGTTCTAGGCAGGTTATTTAAAGACAGAAAATATTTTTTTAGATTGTAAGAATTTATTTTTATTTTTGAGATAATAATTGTTCAGTGACACAAATCCTACTAATTAACCCATAGCTGTTGGGGAGAAGAGGTGGATTCATTCATTCCTTTCTCAAGGGTATTTGCGCACAAGAGAATATAAAGGACCCAACTGGAATTGGAACTCAGCTCCCCAATTAACAATTCCAAGCCATTAACCATTACACCCCCTCCCACACATCCAAGCATACAGCACCTGGTTTTCCCATATGGTCATCTATCTACTTACTGCTTAACTTTAGTGACTGTATGGGAACTGGTGCTTCAATGTCATGTGGCGAGAAGCCTTGACTAGAAAATGAACAAACCATGTGTAATATTAAGCCACAGTATACACACTGATAGTTATGTCTCATACTCGATGTGAGTTTTAATCGATATAATCACATACATGCTTATATTTCAACATCACTTTATACTTTCACTGGTATTATCCAACAGAAAATACTTGGGCTTAAATATTTACATGAGGTATTGCTTATTTATTTCATAACACCTGTAGAGAAATATGAAAATAAAATCCAGTTACAAATAATGAATTAAAGAGAACTTTGAAATAAAACATTCAAAAGAAACACAATTTATTTTGGTCAAAGTATCGTTTATGTCTTTCAATAAAAAAATTATGAACGCCACCATTTATTTTGGTTCTGTCTAGAATTCTGAAAAAGAGACATGTTCTTGAAATCTGCATTGATGCTCTCGAAATTTCAGGTAAATTATCTTTATTCATCTTTATTTACACTATTGACATTCAGATTATTGTCCTCATCTTTGTTGTTACTATCATGTTTTGGCCATTGTACCCTCTTTTATGCAAAGCAGTAGACTTTTGGAAGTGGATAAATATGTAAGAATGTATTTGAGTTGCCAGTGATTTTAAGGAAGGAATACTTGAGCTTAGTCTGGCACAAGGCTACAATAAAGAAGCACCCAATAAGAATTTTGCCTTTACCTGAATGTAAATGTCTGCTAAGAGCAACCAACTCTTTTCTAAATCCTCCGCATCCTGAAATATAAAAGAAAGTTTTGTTTTTTTTTAAAGTTAAGATCAAGTTTGTAAAAAATAAAACAAATTTTTTTAACATTTTATCAGTAACATCATGCAAATCAGTTTCCTTTGAATTTCCTTGTTTATACTCCTGCATAATAGAAGGGTGGATCAATATGTTTGTTGCCATGTTAGGCACACTGAAGTGAATTATCCACATTTCCTCTGCATTCCAACTGTAAGGAAAAAGTTCCACTCAGCTTTTTCCCCAAGAACTGCTACTTTGTGGAACAGACTCCCACGTGGGTGCTTCTCTGAATCCTACAATCTAAAATTCTTCAAATCAAAGTCAATCGTTACCTATCCTCATAATCTTTGCCCCCATCACCTACTTACATTTATAACACACACACATACACATCATTCATTATAACTATTTCAACCTTGAGCGAATCTTGAGCCTTGTATTGAATGAACATTATTTAAGGAAAAAAAGGCTGAGATGTAGTTATTAACTGAATTTTGATCTGAAATTTTCAGTGAATAATGTTTGATCTATGCAATTAATATATATGTTACTGAATTAAGTGCACTGACAAGAAAGGAGATTATGTTGTAAATTCTTTTTTCTTTCTCTTCATTAGGCTACGAACTTATTGATGTGCCTACATCAGCAATGTTTCTATTAGTTTTCATTCCCTGTTATTTCAGTGTTCTCCAAGCTGAAGTATTTTGCAATATTTTTTTTTTGTTGTTGTTGTTGGTTTTACAATATTTAATATAAAAAGTTCTACCCATTTTACAAGCTTAGCAAAGACTGAATCATTCGCTGCTTGTTACAATGGAAAAAGGAGAACATTGAAAAGAAAACATAGCAGATTTTATTCTCTCTTAAAATTACTTAATGTCGACAAAACTTGAAAAGCAATAAAAGCAACAACAACAAAAAACAGAATAACTCAATTGAGTAAATGCATGAATTGTTGAAAAACTTGGAGTTTGGAGAGCGAAGGTGGGGGGTAAATCCCACACAGAGAGAAATTTCTATCAAAGGCAAAGATTCCCACATCTGCCATTTTGGATACAATTGTATTTTTCATTCAATTCAACAGACGTAGAGTGATAGTGTTTTGCTTTTTCTTTCTATTATGTAACTCTCAGGGATTTATCGGTTTCTAGTTTTTTTTGTTTCTTTTTTTTTTTTTAGACATTAACTAATGTTTTTACAAAAAGAAAAATAAACAGCAAAGTGAAAATATTTTTCAGCTATCTTAAAACATATTCGATTTAAAAATCAGTTTTCATCCATCAAAGACTATATGAGGTTTGTCCGGAAAGTATTCAACGATTTTGAATATCTCAAGAGCCAGTTACACAGCATTTAAATAATCTGGTTACCAATCAGAGGAGACATTACTACATATGCATGGAAAGGCACTCTCCCATGAGGTTACTCAGTCAGTCTGTGTACTGCGTTGCCATCATACATCATGACAAGGCACCTGACAATTCTTCATATCTTATACAGGTTTTTTTTTTTTTTTTTGGACAACATTGCATCACACCCAAGTATGTCAGCCTCCTATAGTTCAGATTTGGCTTCCCAAGGCCAAAATTGTTGTAGAAAAGGAGCTTTCAGACCACGGATGAAATTGAGAATACAAGGAAACTTACGTCAATGCTAAAAACGATTTTGCAAAATGACCTGTGAAGTGGAAAGGGCACTGAGATAAAAGTGTGAGATGCCATTGCTCTAAGTTGGCTATATTTTCTTTTGCTGTTAATATTAAATAACTGGATGCATTCCAGACAGACCTAGTATAGTATGGTGAGCAGAAAAATCACTGAACATGAGGTTTAGTACAGCCAATTATTACTTTGCACATTTATAAGTCTACCATTCATCCATGCATTGAATATCATTGCCACATCTGGTCTACTACTTCTGCTATATATTTAGAGAGTCTTGACAAAATCTGAAGAAGAATCTGCACAGTTATCAGTCCTGATCTGGCATCTTGGCTTCAGTCACTTATGCATCACTGTGACATAGCTTCCTTTTGTCTTTTCTATCAACATTTCCATGGTAATTGTTCTGATGAGTTTTCCTCATTGGTACCTTAACTTCACAAATTTAAGTACATTACTAGATTGGTAGATAGGTTGAAATTGCTACATGTCGCTGTAAGTTCTATGCTAATAGTTCCTTCTTTTGCACTTCTTGCTTGTGGAACTTTCTTCGGACTTCTTGCTTCCCTGTTAAATAAGATCTTCCAAAATTTTAACGTCAATCCTCCTTTACTGCCTCCTTGTATCCTGCTCTTTTATTGTCTTTGCTTCTTTCTATCTCAGTAATCCCCTCCCCACATCTTAGTGATTTTATCACCTTGCATGGTGTGAAATGATTAAATAAAAAAAATAAAAATAAAAAAACACCACCCTTAAAATATTTAAATGAGTTTTGTACAGATCTTGTTTCCACTTCCTAAAACATGTTTGTAACTTTGTGGGTATGTGCTGGAGTGTTCTTGGTATTTCTTTACCAGAAACATTAGAATAAACAAAAGACTCAAAGGTATGAAATAAGTAAATATATATTTATTTATTTGATTTAGATTGGAGTGAGTCCCTTGTGATTCAGGGTAATAAAAGTTTGTTTATAAGTCAGATCTTGGCAGCAGTCGAAAAAAAGTTTGTTTCTTCTCGGTAGTTGAGAGTTTAGAAGTCAGACCTTGGTAGTAGTTGTCATGTTAGGAATAGATATGACATCAATCTACTGTCCTTTTTTGACTCTAAGCAAGACAGAAAAATGTCTTAAGCAGATGACCTATTAACTTTTTCATGCGAAATGCATGGCTGGTTTTTCTGGTGGCCCATTCTCTTCTTCTGTCTCTCAAGTGTCAATTTATATCCTTTTAGTCAAGATTCCCAGACTACTGTCGCGAAGCTTGGTTTTGGTTAACATCAAAAGTCTCTTTCTGTTAATTTTTATTTTGATTGGCCCAAATTATTTTATTTTTGGTGTTCCTTTCTCTTTCATTTTTTTTTTTAATATAGTGGAAGTCATGCGTGGAACCTCTTTGATTTTTAGTAGATTTCTGGTCACAAAAGGATAGACAATGTGCCAGCAAACTTCCACCATTTTGTGGCCTGGTTCAGTCTTTCCTTCTTCCACTTTTTATTTGAGGGTTGCTTTCTCATTAGTTGAGAGAGAAGTTTAGAGAGAGAAATAAGAGTTTTAAAGGAAAACAAATGCCTTATTTTAATTTTAATTCTTTTTTTTTTTTTTTGTTTATATATTTGCATATTTTATTTTATTACCAGGACTCACTACAACTTCAGCAGCTTTGGGACCCAGTTTAAAATAATGCCACAAAGCTGCCACAACCTCCATACTTGTATCCTTTCTGAAAACATCTGAAAGAAAAAGTACAACTCAATAGAACTGGTAATATTAGACATTTGCTTATGTGGAAAAATTCAGCATCCACTGAGAGCCAATGCTACTTGAGTTACACTTTTTTCACTCACTGGTCATTGAAACAAGGTTCAAAGTGTAGAATCTGTTTTCATCTCTAATGGTAGTATTAGTTGTTTCCTTATAAGGAAACTTTTTGCATTCATTGACCAAGCAGCTATTGCTACTGTTGGTTGAAATTTATCAAATCTTTCTATTAAAATACTTTTTCAGGAAAATAGGTTTTACAAGTCCACTTACTATTATTGTTCTTCTCAGTATTGATGAGGGCTCCCTTCCTAACTAGTGTGAAATGTCAGTATCTTGATTATGTTGCTATTTACTCTTTGAGTAACATGCGCTATCCATTTTAGTTGTTGCTCCTGTTGCAAATCTTCAAATGAGCTTTCCGTTATTTGGCACAATTCTCGCTTTGTAATTCTTTAACACCAGTCAAAAAGGTTCGAAGGAGGACAGTCCTCTCTAAAACCTACAGGGTTCATTCACTTGACAAGGCTATTTCAGGACTTGACTCTAGGTTTTAGGTTAATGTTTTGTAACATCTGGTTGAAACTACACCAAGCACACACTATTCTATGTTCAATTTCCTTATCTCCTATACTAAATTTGTTAAAAGTGATCCATGCACTGCGGTATTTGAAGTGTTTGGAATTTACTAATTTCACATCTTGAATTTTTATAATGATTCAGGGTCAGTGCTATCAATGATTTCATTCCAATTCCAGATCATATTTTCTGTTTTAGAAAGAAGTTTTAGAGAAAATGGAAACAAAAAGGAAACTTATATTTAAAATCAGGAGGAGACAACTGAAATTTCTAGTGCACATAATGTGGAAAGAGGGCTTGGAAAATTTGAGGCTCACAAGATAGACTGAAGGCAAGAGGAACAGAGGAAAACAATGCGTAACCTACTTGCTGAGCTTGAGTAAAAGGATGGTGGAGAGATAACAAAAAGACAAAATTTATTAAGAGCTATGAGAGACAGGAAATTGTGGAGAGCCATGATCATGACACATAGAAGAAGAAGAATCTAGAGTACTAATTCCTGGAACATTTTACATTAGTAAAGTGACTGGTGTGCTTTAGAAGTGTTCATGAAATAAGCTTCAGAGTAAAGGCTCAGTCAAAAATTAAAATATTTTTCATAAAGCCAAATATAAAATAAAAGTTTTATTAGAGCAATAAAGACATTCACAGTAAAAAAACACTCATAACAAAAAAGTGGGATAACATAAAATACAGTCCCCTCCAAAAGTATTGGAATGCTAAGGCCAATTCTTTTGTTTTTGTTGTTACCTGAAGGCATTTGGGTTTAAGATCAAAAGAGGAATATAAGACAAGATATCAGAATTTCAGTTTTTGTTTCCTGGTACTAACATTGAGACGTGTTAAGCAGCTTAGGAAATATCACCTTTTGTATCAGGTCACCCTGTTTTGTGGTGAACAAAATCAAAGGAACAGTTAGTCTTAATGTAAAGAGAACACTTAATATTTGGTTGTATAACCTTTGCTTGAAATAACTGCATCAAGCCAGTGGCCCACTGACATCACCAAACTGTGCATTTTTCCTTTGTGATGCTTTTTCAGACTTAACGCAGCCTCTTTCAGGTCTTGTTTGTTTTCGTGGCGGGGGGGGGGTGCAGTTCTTCCTTCAGTCTCCTCTTCAGGAGATGAAATGCATGCTCTATTGTGTTATGGTCCAGTGACTGACCTGGCCAGTCCTTTGTTATGTTGGCAGTATGTTTTAGGTCATTGTCTTGTTGTATGATAAACTTCTTGATTAGTCTGGATGCATTTCTCTGTAATTTGGCAGACAAAATATTTCTGTAGACTTCTGAATTCATTCTGCTGCTGCCATCATGAGTTACATCATCAATAAATATGAATGAACCTGTTCCAGAAGTGGCCATTCTAAACCCAAGTTAAGACACTACCCCCACCATACTTCACAGATGAGCTTGTATGTTTTGGATCATAAGCAGATCCTTTCTTTCTTTCCATCACTTTGGTAGAGATTAATTTTGGTCTCATCAGTTCATTAAATTTTCTTCCAGAACTTTTGTTGCTCATCTCTGTACTTCCTTGCAAATATCCAATCTGGCTTTCTGATTCTTACTGCTGATGAATGGTTTGCATTTTGTGGTATGACCTCTATATTTCTGCTCTCAAAGTCTTCTTCAAACAGTGAATTGTGAAACCTTCATCGCTGCACTATGGATGTTGCTGTTGATGTCACTGACTTTTGTTTTGGGGGATTTCCTCAAAGATCTCACAATGCTTCTGTCATAAACTTCTGTTGTTTTCCTTTGCTGAGCTGTTCTATGTTTGTTGCTAGTTTCTTTTTTTTTTCAGGACATTCCAAATTGTTTTGTTGGCTATGCCCAATGTTTGTCCAGTTTTTTTTTATTGATTTTCCTTTTCTCAGCTTCAAAATGGCTTGCTTTTCTCCCATAGACAGCTCTCTTATCTTCACATTGGTTTATCCTTTTTGACAAGAAATGCAGACTTTACAAGTGAAATCCAAGGCTTAAAACCAAGGGCAGTCATTCAGAGCTATTTAATGTTTGAACAATCAATCTAAAAGACAGCACCTGGGCAACAAGAAACACCTCTCAGTCATGTGTTTCAATAGTTTTGCTCACTTGAAAAATGGGTGGGTTCAAACAAAAGGTGGTATGTCCTAAGTTGTTTAACACATCTAAATATAAATACTAGGAAATAAAAGCTGAAATTCTGAACTTTTATCTCATATTCATCTTTTGATCTTAAGCCCAAATGTCTTTACTGAACCACAAAAACAAAGGAACTGGCCTTGCTGTTCCAATACTTTTGGAGGGGACTGTATATATGGTACAGTAAATTGATAATACAAAAATATAATGATTGAAAACAGTTAAACATGTTCTGCCTATCATATTGGTTCTATAAATTCAAATATCAGTGTTAAGCTAACTGTATAGGCAGAATGGGCCAGAGGTTGGAGGCAATGGCCATCCAACACGTTCTGACTAATATTTGTAAGGTATAAGTGGATAATTTGCATTAAATATCAGGTTCAACAATAGTTCAATATTTCATTAAAAACAAGCAATGTGCTCAGTCATGTAGCCTAGATATGTTTTCAGTGCTGAGTAATAATAATACTATTTATCATTTAGAAATGTACATTAAGCCCTACCAGCCATCACTTGATTTTTGCTCTGATGAGAGTGGACCCATAAACCAGCTTAGCTTTTTACAGTAATATATATATTTTTTTGTTAATTCCCTTCTTTGTTATAAATGTTTCTTTTAATAAATGACAACACTATACCAACCTATTTGTTTTCTAATGACAGTGCTTGTGTATGATCAACATCTAGACAAGAAAATGATCAAATGCCATGAATTGATTTCTGTTTTATGGGAAAGGTTTCATTTTGATCAATCAAAAAAAAATAGCAGTAAAAAGAATAAGAAATAGATAACTGATCAGTACTTCTAGAGTCCAGTTTGATTTGGAAACTCGCTTCAGTTGATTTCTTGCTTTTGGTACTTGTTTCTGGACCATATAAGCTGTGGCCATTCCATACAGTGCGCCTACATTGTCTTTCTGGGGAAATAAAAAGGGAAGAAATAATTTACTTAAAAGTGTTTTTTTGCATTCACAGAAACAATTTGGACATAAAAAAAATGAAGAATAAATTTGTCATTAAGACTTTTGCAACAGAATTCTTTTTGGTTTTATCTTGACATAAGATTGATTGGATCATTGCAAAATGATGAAAAAAAGATCAAAAAGAAATTTTGAAAATGTTCAATGACCACAAAATCTTCTGTCTGAATTTCTGGGATTCTGTAGAATTATCATTATTTATACTCAGACTATTTTCTGCATTTTTGTTGTTTTTATCATGATGTTTCAGCTGTTGTGCCCCTTAGCCTTCATGCATGTTGATTTGGGTAACTTGCAGGAAATTTCAAACTGATCCCTTTATTCAATCTATGAGGGTAGATTTTCTTGTTCTGCTGACCATATCTAAGGATGCCTTGTCTAGTTCTTATTTAGTATTTGTCAGTTATTGCTAGCCCCATTTCCACTGATTTCAAGTCTGCTCTGCCCAAGGATTGAACTCATAATATATTACCAAATTCACAGATGATAGCCTAGTGGATTAAAGCATTAGTTCAAGAATAACTAAGTAGTACTAAATAACTAAGTAGTACTAAATAAGAACTTGTATTTTCAACACTGTATTTATCTTTACTCATATCCTCTGGCATAAATTCTCAATATGTTTGACAGATCATCTTTGCTTTGTTTAAATTAGGAGATAGTCTCAGAAAATAATTCTGGTTGATTTCCAGGGAAACAGAAATAGATACTGGGGGCACAATAACACAAACGGATGGAGCAAGTTCTCAACTACAAAATGTTATTTCTCTCATATAGCCATCATCATTTTTAGGCACTGTTCATTTCATTGAGATAATGGTTGTACAGGATCATACAGAATGTGGCTTGATGTACACATCACTGTTTCCACTGCAGAACCAAATTATCCACTGCACAGCTGTTCACACAGACACTGTTTGGTCTCCATAAACATTCAGAAAACATTGACAAATATCAATCAATGAAATTCTTTCTACAATGACACACATCTGCATCATCTACACTTTCATATCAGATGTCATTGTGCCAGACTACTATAAAGCAGTAATAAGGTAAAAAAAAAAAAAAAAAAAAAAAGCGGTTTTTGGCAGGAAGGTTCAATCTCTACTGCCAAATCAGCATCATTGAGCTCTGATGTTGGGATCCAAGAAAATAAATTAAGGTACATTACTTTCAGAGTGATCCTTGTGGATTTCATACAAGAAAATTTTCTTCAAAATGAATTTATTTGAAAACCACCTGTAAATGCTCAGTTAACAAATCATGTTCTTTGTTCACGACAGAATACCAAGTATACATTTTAATCTTAGAATAATCTAAGCAAACAAAAAAGACTCATCAAATAACAAAAATCCTTGCTTTCAGACACAGGTGTTCCTTGCAAATTGGTGATTGTGTAAAAGAAGGGGAAAAAAACAGTGGTGGGAACCAACAAGTGTCAAAAGTTTTCAGATTCCGTTAAGAAATATTTCCTTCTTGAATCCTACACTTTATGATGCCACAAATATGAAGCAGAAAAAAAAGTAAAGCTACTTATAAAAGTCTTCTGCCAGTCTGTCACAGAATAAATAGAGACAATAAAATGACAAAAAAAATAAAATAAAAATTATGAATAACAGCTCTTTCACTTTAATTTCGTTTTGTCATGTGAAAAGAGAAAGCTAAGTCCCCCCCACACCTCTCCCATTGTTGTTCTCCTGCTGTTTTTACAAGCAAGCAGGAAGCTAATCTCCTTAATACAACTTAGTGGTATGGATAACAATGTTCTTTATTTAAGAATCAGAGTTATAAAAATGTAAAACTTTCACACCAGAGAAGTACAATATGATTTGCAAAGTGGAAATAAGAAGCTGTCACAGTTTGACAGGTGATATTGATGACAGGACCAGATTCCAGAAAAGAATTGAAAAGAAAACAGAAAATGGATCCTTTGGGATTGGTATCTTAAACATGGCCGTACAAAAGCACTAGGTCCAATTTTTTTTGAGAATGTTTTTTACAACAGGCAACCACCTGAATTGGTGATACAAAAAAAGACTTGCTGCATTTATTGTCAGTTAAGCCAGAAACACGATGTATCAAAGCAAAAATATATCAGAGCCGAAAAGAAAAAATATTTAATTACCAAGAAAAAAAAAAAAAAAAAAAAAAGGAAGAAAATATACCTGTAAGGATGCGACTTCCATAAAACTTGTCAATGCTTTCTCCACATTTGATTTAGTCTTTGATGCAACCAACACCATATTTTCCATCAGCTGCAAACGAATATTTCCATTGCGAGGTTTCACTTCCTTAAAAACAAAAAAGTGATTTCGCATTTAGACAAACAAAAGAAATATAATGGCAATAAAAAAATATTTGTGGATATATATATATATATATATATATATTTATCCCCTACTAGCAAAGATGGATTGATGGAAGTTACTTTATAACCTCCATTGGCAGTTGCTTAGAAAAATCTTGAAAAGTTATCTAAAAATTCTCATCATATCTTGAGAATAATTAGCATCAACAGTGTCTGGATAAAACAAGCGTACAGGTTTTATAAAAAGGAGAAAAAAAGAGAAAAGAATTTGTTCTGGCTTCAAATTGGCATTTTTTTCCCCATCTCTCATTGGCTCTCTGAAATTGATATTTGCTTTTGCTGAATTCGACTGATTTTACCTGGAAACAACAAACAGTAAAACTTTGAAGGCCATGGTTTGAAATCAAAAGTTTTCTTACATGTCAATATTCATTATACACAAGTGATCACAGATGTCTCACTCTGTAATAAAGACATTTCTATTTTCAAATGAAACTATACAATGTATAATCAAAACTGTTAGCACTTTTAAAAGGTAAAGCGCCTTATTTTCAACAAGTTTACGATGTCAAAAAGGAGGACATATATTTTTTTAAGTCTTAAAATTACCAGAAAGTTTCCACATAAGAGTTATTTAATACATTTTCCAATTATCATTATAGTGGCAATAATAATAAAAAATAATAATAGTAGAAGTTGTTGTTGTAGTTATAATAATAAAATAAAAAAAAAAACATATCAACCCTCTTACATGTAACCATCCACTATAATAAAATAAATGTTTTCAGCACTAAAGCTGAATTAGTCAAATAAAGGTTCATAAACTTCTACTTAGAGTTGTTGCTATATTACAATTATTATTATTATTGTTGTTGTTGTTGTACTCTGCTCCTTCACAGTGTTGGTCTTTTCACCTCCCACCCCATTTCATAAACATCTTTAAACAAAGTCTACCATTTGCCCATGCACTGAATAATGCTGTCAGATATGATCTAGTTCTTCTAGAGATTCTTGATAAAATCCAAAGAAGAATGTGCAATGTTATCAATCCTAACTTGTCATCTCAAGTTGAATCACTTTCTCCTAACCATAAGGTAACTTACTTGTACCTTTTCTGTTTTCATGGAAATTGTACTAAATTAGCAGCTAGGTTTCATCATTTTACTATTAAAATTACTAAATGTAACCTATTCTAATAGTTTCTTCTCTTCCACTTATTGCCTGTGAAACTCTCTTCTGGTTTCTTGCTTTCCTCTTCTATGTTGTCTTAATTTCTGTCCATCTGCAGCCTTTCATTTTCAGTAACTCCTTGTGTCTTAGGGGCACTATATCTTGCTTGTTGTTAAATAATTAAAAAAACAGTAAAGCAAAAAATAAGAAATATTGCAGATAACAGAGACAAAAAGGTGGCAAATACAAGAGGCATATTATATGATACCTTTGGCAATGCAGTCATTTAGTGTATAGTGGAAATGAAAAACGGTTGTCAGAAACATCCACACACAACAAAAACAATGGCAGTACCCATAAGAAAGTATTTATTAGGTAATGTCCCTGGGGCCAGGTATGATTTAAGTGCTGGAAATATCATTATCAATAACCAAAGCACCCTGGCAGTACAGGTTGAGAATCCTTTATCCAAAATTTTTGGGACTGGAAGTGCTTTAGTTTGCAGATTTTAAAATAGAGGCTATTTAATTTGTATATAGCATCTCTAAAATGGAGCAGCTTAGGAATGGAACTCAAGTATAAATATGATATTACTTTTACATTTCATAACACAGCTTAACCTAACCTGAAGTTAGTTTTATATAAATAACATACCCTGAAAGTAGTTTTATGTAAAGTTTAATAAATTTTGTGTATATATATATATATATATATATATATAGATAGATACAGGTAATGAAGCTAGTCCCATAGATTTTTAAATGGTGAAATTAAGATTCGCTAATGTTATGTACTTTCTCTACCTGTACAAAATATAGACAAACATCAATGCTTTCTTTTTACTTTTCACTACCCATCTGTAGAACATTTGGAGATTTTGAATAATATCTTTACTGAGCACAAAACACCCGGTAAATAATCCATAAACAAAAGTGTTGCTGCTAACAAAAACCTGGTGCCAACGTAGGCTACGTAGCTGGGCTGGGGAACCCCCACCCAGGGCAGATGAGGGTCACTTACAAGAGTTGCACATCACCCAGGAACCTTCCCAGTGATTTCTGAAATTTTCCATTTGTAGCTAGTCTTGTCAACATCTGAAAAAAATTTCAGAACATGGAGGTTTTTGGATTTGGGAATTTTGGATAAAGGATACTCAACCCGTACCACTCAATATCACCTGTTTTTACATCACAGAACAGGAATTTCAGATTCAAGCAAATGGAGCCAATATTAGCATGTCTTTACAAATTTCTTCTTTTTTTATGCAGACATTCCATGTTTAGTCAGTGTTATGATTAATCCCCTTGTTTCGTTACTCTCCTCTTTGAGAGAGCTATTTCTGTTTACTGGGACTATAAAAGAACACTTTACGCGAACCTTGTATTCTCAGATGAATAAAGCTGCGTACTTTTGACATTACAGTCAGGTATGCCAAAGCTGACCTGACAAACAAAATAAAACATCACACTTCAATAAAAACAAATAAATTCATTATGCAACCACATTATTTGCATTCTTCTTATCTTCTGAGTTTTGCATCTTGTGTTAATGAACCCATTTGAAATAAGGAGACCTTGATTCAACAAAATAAACTTTTCTTTAATTAATAGACCAAATACATTTATTTGTTATTATTATGTGCATTAGATTTAGTGGATACATGTATTGGAGTAGACATCTCTATTTTTAAACAGCATAATTTTCATCTACCAGCCAGGAATTTTCAAGAAACTTTAACAAGGAAAATATGCCCTTTGTCAGGGTTTGAATTTTGTATCTGCCTTATATAGATGAAACAAACAAGTTGACATTATGCAATTATTAGTTCCTAAAATAAAATCTATTTAAGAGCAGGTTTGGTTTGGTTTACGGCATATCAAACTCAATGGGTCATTTAATACCAACAACTTTTTTTTTTCAGTATTTACATTAGTCGGACTATTGCCCTCATCTTTGTCGCCATATTTGTCACAACGTTTCGGCCGTTGTACGCTCCGGCCTTCTTCAGGTGGTTGGAATTTCGAACTGAACCCTTTATTTCGATCACTGGGGTAAACTGTTCTAGTTCCACGTGCCATGTTTGATGGATGTCAGTTATCAGTTATCTCCTGCTAATTTTCCCTCTGAAAGTTCTTTTTCTGAAACTTTTTTTTTCCTGGTAATATTTTTGTTTTGTCAAAAATCTATTTCTGGTAATATTTTTTTTCTCAAAATTGTATAGCTGGTAATATTATTTTCAAAAATGTATTGCTGGTAATATTTTTCCTTCTTCAAAAATTTATTTCTGGTAATAACTTTTTTACAAAATATATCTGGTATTAAAACCTAGTTTTACACTTTCATAATGCTTTTTACCTCAGTTTTGGGGTCAACTATTTGCCCATAGCTGGGACCCTAACAGGTGCTACCACCCCGGGGTCAGGGTGGACCTGTGAACATCAGCAATTAAGAGGTGGTTCCACACTCCTCAAAGCCTCCTGGTCAGAGGCCTTGCTGTTGGACGTAGTTTAACATCTTACCCTGGATGCGGATGTAGTTTATCTTCATATCCAGGACGGTTTAAGAGCAGGGGTGACATAAATGACATGAAAATATTCAAAGTAACCTCTGAACCAGAAAAGCATAACAGTGTCATTAAAATATTGGCCAGAACATTATTAAGAAAAAACAACAAATGAATGTTTTACCTTCAAGAGTTTTTCTGCTGTTCTCAAAGCCACTTGTTCATTATCCAGTTTCATTTTGTCCATCCTAAAAAGAGAATAAAAAGTTTGAATGAAACAGACAAGAGGAAAAGAATCTATATAAACAATAGATGGGATTCCATCAACACATGCTAAAAATACCAGAGAGAGAAAGTGATGAATTGATTGTTTTTTTTACAGCTTACCAACCCTTTAATATCTGTCTATATTTTTGAGATGAGGTATTATAATTATTTACATTATTTGAACTGTTGCCCTCATTTTTATTGACATATTTACAACATTCCAGCAGTTGTACTATCTGTATTACTGGTTCCCATAATGTATTCATGCATATATGCTTGGCCAGCTTTGGAGATTTTTGTAGCCTAGCATATGCGCTGATTCAAAACTACTCTTCTGTGTAAGACATCCCATAGAGAATAATATGATTAAGAACTGTGTGTATGCCATCCTGTGCAGTTGTGGCAAGTAATATACAGGAGAAATAGGCCACCTCCTTAATATAAGACTGCAGGAATATCACAAGGGAAAATACAAAAATCTTTTATTGTTCTCACTCTTTAATAATGTTTTTTCTTTTTCTTAATCTTTTACACTCAGTAACCCCCTTGCTTTGAATGAAATGGTTAAAAAAAAAAAAAAATCCATAATCATTGTTTGAAAGTTGAAAAGACAAAATAATAAAAACAAACAGAAATGCTACTAATAATAAGATTAGTAATATGAAACAAAAGAGACTGATTTCATTTTATGATCTCTATTGTTATTGGAATTTGATGAAATGAACATAATTTTCCATACATAATAAACCTTGAAAGAGGTCAACAACATTTAGGTCCAGTGTATGAGAACGTACAGAAGTGAAATGAAGTATTGCAGAATAAATTGGGAAAAAGGAATACGGTCAAGTGTAGAAAGCAGACAAAAATTCTCCAAGAGGCAGCACAATTGTTGAATTGTCAAAATCAAAGCCAAAAAAGTTAAATCAGACTTTAACTTGTTGCCTCAAGACTCAATATCTAAAAAAGAAATCTTAATAATAGCTTTCATCTGCATGGAAAAGTCTGCAGTCTATTTTCATTGTTCAAAAGTGAAAGAGCCATATTTCTTAGATATCAAACATTTCAAAGTTCTGAAATGTAATTACAGGCACCCATCAATAGTTTTATTTCTTAAGGTTGTGAGCAATAGATCACTAGTGCTATCTCTGTTCAATCACTGTCAATAAGGCTGTACATTCTGTACCTATATTAAATTCTTTCTTTTTCTTACCTTCCTGAAGAAAAAGTTCTCCAGGAGCAATTTGAAAGAAATTTCCATTTCATTGCACCAACAAAAGAAAAGTCAACTTTTTCTGAGGCTTCCACAAATTCTAAGAAGAATAGTTTCTGCCTTGATGACTTTCCTTTGAGTGCATCACAAAGATGGACGTACTATTCTCTGGAAATTCTTACTGCATGTCTACATTTCTTAACTGTAGTGCCATACTTGTTCACTTGTTATTGAAATAACTGAAAATTGAAAGCTTTGAGGCACAATGTTAAGACAATTTGAAAACAAAAGAGGAAATCAGTTCAGAAAAGCATGCAATGAGAAAAATCAATAATTGATTTACAAAGAATAGATAATGGTTTTAATAATGTTATGAAAATAACGTAAGACTGATTTAGACAATTTTAAAATATACAGGACAAAAGTAACTAGGTTATACGAATTTGTTGGTAATTTTTTTCTTTTTTTAATAATTTCACTGCAAGTAAAGAGGGAATGCATGGGCTAACTGGGAGTGACAATGAAAGAAAAGACTGAGAATAGGGGGAATTGAAGAAAGGACAAAAGATAAACAGGATTCAAAAGATGGCAATTGATGTTGCATTTAAATTTTTGAAGATTGTAAAGAGTGCTGAACTGTTAAATGATATCTGCCCACCTGTATGGTAGTGAATGCTGGACAATCTCCTCAAAAATGAAGAAGAGACTTGAGGCAAAAGAAATGTAGTTCTACAGAACGATACGAAGGATACCAAGGGCCAAACATGTGAGCAAGGTTTTGAAGAGAATATAAATGAAGAGGAAACTTATACTTAACATCAGGAATAGGCAACAGAAATTTTTAGGACCTTAATGAGGAAGGAAGGCTTGGAAAATCTGATACTCAAAGGATGGATAGAGGGAAAGAGAGGTAGGGGTAAGCAACACGTGACATACATAATGTGCTTTCACTGGTCCCCAAACTGCATGAATTTAATCATGCTATTAGGTTGGCATCTCAGTCCCACCCTTTCATTGTTGAAACGGATAAATGTAGCCATCTCTTCTACTCCAACAGCTTCTTACCTCACACCTCCCCTCAGTGGAACTCTCTTTCTATCACTTGATTCCCTGATAGCTAGAATCTTCAAATATTCAAATGTAATGTCAATCGACATCTTCTTATGCCTTGACCTTGATCCCTGTCCTCCTCTTTATCCTTTTCCCAAACACTGCTCTTTACTCTTACACTCTGTAACCCCTTGCATGCTAGTGGCACTCCTGCCTTGCTCCGGGTGAAATATTAATATATATATATATATATATATATATATATATATATATGGCTTAACATATATATATATATATATATATATATATATATATATATTTATATATATATCTTAATATATATATATATATATATTAACATATATATATAGCAACATATATATATATATATATATATATATAACATATATATATATATATATATATATATATATCAATATATATATATATATCTATATTGCTATAATATATATATATATATATATATATTTATATATAAATTTAACATATATATATATATATATATATTTTTATATATATATATATATATATATATATATATATATATAATATATATATATATATATATATATATATATATATATATATATATATATATATATATATATATATATATATATATATATATATATATATATATATATATATATATATATATATATATATATATATATATATATATATATATATATATATATATATTTAATAAATTCTCAGTTTTTGCTATTTGGGAGAATGTTTCCTTCCTATGATTTCTCATTTTATAATTGTTCACATCAAAAAAAGTGAATGGCAAAAGAGGATCTGGAGAATCAACAAAAGACAAAACTTTGACAAGAGACATGATGAGGTGGGGGGGTCTTGATCACCTATCCTCTGAAAGGACACAGTACATAAAAGAAATTATCAGGAAGCAAGAACAAGATAAGGAAGTTCCATGGGTAGGAAGTGCAAGAAAAGAAACTGTTGAAATAGAAAAAGGCAGTCGCATTTAGCTATTTCAACAGTAAAAAATGGAGCCTAAATGCCAATCTAGTAACACGCTTAAATTCCTGCATTCGGGGCACCAGGCAAAAAATCTTATCAGAACAGCTGCCATAAAAAAGCATTAAATTTGTAATTGCTTTTTTTAAGTAGTTGTGATAAATTAGATATAAAATTTAGATTCATGCAGATGTCTAGAACAAAGGAATGTGAGTTCAAGCCTTAGAGGAGGTTCATTCTTAATTTAAGATTCACATTGCTGACAATAATAACAAGGAGAGTGAAAAAAAAAGTAATAATAACTGACAATGCTTAATTTAATTTTTTTTTCAAAATAGCTAACGAATATTACTAGTGTCTATAATTAAAAACAAAATGGTAATGAATCAGATGGTTGGAGAAAATAAGGAAAGTCTATATGGTGATATCTGAATGACTGCAGTTGGAAGATCCCCATAGCCTAATTGATAAGGCAGTTGTTTCATTAAGCTTCTCAAAAAAAAAAAAAGCAAGTTTAAATCTTACCAAAAGATTTTTTTTTTTTTAATCATTTCACTCCAAGCAAGGCAATAAAGTCACTAAGATGTATGGCGACTGAGAAAAGACTGATCAATATTTTTTTTTTTACCACCTAACAAAAAAATTCTTTTGTTGCTAGGTTATATGTTTAGTTTTATCAAAGGTTATTTGTGCTATTTCATTTTGTATATTTTTGTGGATTTTGTATGCTTTCCATCTTTTGTGTTAAATAATGAAATAATTAGTATATTAGAAGAATTTAAAAATATTTTCAATGTATTTTTTCATCACATAAATATTTGGGACTACAAGTTCTAAGTACACCTATGTAGAAACCTATGATTAATTTGATGTTATTTTGCTGCTTTGAGTTTATGAAATCAATTTGGGGTTTGTTTGTTTTTGATGAATGAATTATATAAATATATACTTTGAAAAAAGTTTATTTTTTCCTATAATTTTTCTACAACATATCTTCTGTTTTTATGGCAATGAAAACCAATACATAAACAGCAGTAGTAGTAATGAAATTACTAGCAGTAGTTGCATACCTCCAACAAACAAACACAGGTGAATCCATTTTGCATCTGTTTTTACAATATTCCCTCACAGCAACAAAATTGAGACACCAGCAATAGTAAAATGAAATACAAAATGATTAAAAAATCAGTATGCCTCTGTCATGATAACCAAATGTCAAAACCATATGACACTGAACATAAAAAGGCTTTCAAAAACCCACCACTGATGTACTTTGGGATAGTGGCTTAATGGATAAAGGAATTTGTTATACTTTGTATAACTGCCAAAAAGTTCAATCCCTGGTTCAGATAGTAGGACATAGGTTCAGCAGGAACAAATAACAACTGATATTATAGGGAAAAATAACAAAATAATCAACAGATATCCCATAACAGTGAAACAAAGGATATGTAATGATGCCTAGAGGATTCTGGTCTACAATAACATATATAACAACCAAAATGAGAACAATAAAGTTTTAAATAATTAAGGTACATTAACAGTAGTAGTAGTGATATTACCAGCACTAGTTGTCTACCTCTAGTGAACACACTAACCAGTAAAGCCCATTTATTCTGTGATTTGCAGTACCCACTTCTGTTTCCTTTTGCATGACAAAAACCCAACCAAAAAAAAAACATGATAATGGCTTTCAGATAATCCTTGGAACAGTCTAAAAATATTACAGAAAATAAATAGAACAAACGATCAAGCAATATAGCAGATAGAAATACAAATATTAGTGCAATAAAAGCAGACATATTAAAATGCATTTCATCACTAAAAAGAAACAAAACATAACAAGAAAGAGGGATAACAAAAATATTACTTCAAAATGGTAATATTGAAATATAATAACAATCAAATCAACTAAACCAGTTTGTCAGTCCATTCTTGTCTTGAGCAAAGATTGAGGGCAAAAAATGTGCACAGCAACTAAAAACTTATACAATTCCAGACTAATTTCATATGCAAAAAAACATAAAATAAAATAATATAACATCAAATGCAAGTTTCCTTTAGTCCCACCAACCACTCCTTCTGCTTACAGTGATGGCTGGTAGGACAATATACACTGATTCCAAAACCAAGTGATAATTAGTATTAGCCTTACTCAGCACTGAGAACATGTCCAGGCTATGAGAGAAGGTACATTGCCAGTTTTTAATCAAATGTTCAGCTATTGCTCAACCTGATACATTAATGTATCTATGTAAATTGTCAACCCTTCCTTTTTCAAATACAAATGTCATCAAATGCAATGAGATCAAACGGATAAGTAAGAACAATGATTATCAGAGATAAACAACATTAAATCTTTCAAGATTTATTACTGATTTAAACCAAAAATATATTATTGTCAGGCACTCAAGATATCAGATCGTCAGTAGATAATAAATATTTAGTTTTGAGAACAATTTTTTTTAAAAGTATTTGTGAGTCTGTGATTAAAGACAAGTGAAAAGGAAAATTTAACCAAAATGATTGAAGAAAAATATTTATTTTTCGACTTGAGGTGTGTTTTGGTTTTTGGTTTTTTATCAGATTTCAAACTGCTGGTCAGTTTGAGAATTGCAATAAAAAGTAACTGAAATTAAGATTAAATACTCATGGAAACCTTAATAATTCACACTGCTACATCAAAGAAAATTGTTTTTATAAAGAAAACATTTGTTATGCTTTGCATATCTCTCTGCATAGTAGTAATCATAGTACACTGTCCTGATTAGCAACTATGCTTGCCTGTTGTTCTCTATTTATACTTGTCTATCTAATTTGCATATGATACAACAAAATCTGTGGGTAAATTAAACACTGTTCATAGAAATAGCACTAGCAGCTCACTGAAATTAAATTGCGAATGGTAATATTGATGTATGATTGATTGGTTAGGTGAGTTTGATTAATTTAATGAGATCATCCTTTGTTGGATGATCTAATGTTGAATATAAATCTTACAGGACAAAAATCACAATGAATTAATTGATAGGTAGACACAGGTCCAGTTTACACTTGAGTGATAAAGCTAAACACAGTTCCAGTTTACATGATTCCAACTGAATCAAAAGCTAGATATAGATTTAAGGTATCCTTGAATCTGTAAGTATCAATCCAGGAGGCAGTGTGTCTTATTCCTCTGCAGGTTTTCAGTGTGCATATTTAAAGTCTCACTGACTGGAAAATATATTTAAATGCATCTTTGCAATAGAGAAGTAGATAAGACACTGAAATAATTTCTATTAATATAAATTGTTAACATCTTTCTTAATTGTTAATCTAATCTTAGCTAGACATAGGCATAGATCTAAGTTTAATTTGAAAAGTTGAAAATTGTGCCATGTTTATCTTTCCATCAATTAAAAACATAGTTTTATATACAATATTAATCAGAAGACACCATAAAAGAACTTGCAGAAACTTTAAATAATAAAATGAAATCGGTTTCTAAACAACATTTAGTTTGGTTTGGGGCATATCAATTACAATGGGTCATTTAATGCCAACAATTTTTATTGTTGGTAATAATTTTTTCTCTCAAAAATTTATTTCTCATAATATTTTTTCTTCAAAAATGTATCGCTGGTAATTTAATTAAAAAAAAAAAAATGTATAGTTTGGTTGGTTTAGTTTGTTTTGCGGCATATCAACCTCAATAGGTTATTTAAAGCCAATATGATTTTTATTGCTGGTAATTTTTTTTTCAAATATCTATTGCTGGTAGTAATTTTCTTCAAATATTTATTGCTGGTAATAATTTTTTTATAAAATATTTCTGGTGTTAAAACCTATTTTAACTCTTTCATAGGTGTTTTGACCCCAGTTTAGGGGTTAACTATTTACCTATAGCTGGGACCATAACAGGTGCTACAACCCCAGGTCAGGGTGGACCTGGGAATATCAGCAATTAAGAGGTGGTTCCACGTTCCTTCAAACCTCCTGATCAGAGGCCTTGATGTTGGATGTAGTTTATCGTCTTACTGAGGACACGGATGTAGTTTATTGTCATACACGCGACGACCAAACAATGTCCAAATATTAAAAGAATGAAGAAATAAAACTGAGATCATAGACAAAAAAGGTAAATACTATACATCAGACATTAAAGTGTTGAATAAAAAAGAAAAAAAGAAAATTCAAAAGATTCCTGGAATTGAAATGGCTGGTGGAGAATAAATTCTACTTTATCTTACTAACGTAGTATTTCCAAACGTGTGATACAGAAACACATTGATCATGGGTGACAAACTAACAAAGACACCTATATATATTTGGGAGAAAAAAATTTACTTATTTTCAGAACGCGATTGCTACAATAGTTTGATCAGGTCACAAAATAGTTTGATAAAGTCAAATTGGCAGCTGATCTCAAAACTGTGCTTCAGTTTGTAGTTAACTGGTGCAAGAAGTGGCTTAATTTTAACTGCTGTCTTAATTGTTTTAGAGAAACTTTTTTTGCCTTCCATCAGTATGACAAATGCTAACCTCCAATCAAGTAACTCCTTGTGACTTCTTGGTCTAAAGTGTTCTTCTGATATGAATTGGAATAATAATATTGAGTCAATTGCTAAATCTGCTACTAAGGAAGCTGATTCACTCTGTCATGCTTTTCAACTGTTTTTAATCAGAATCTATTAACAATTCATTCGTGCGTTGTTGCCACATCTGGTCTGGTGTTTCTGCTACATTTCTAAAGATTCTTAACAAAACCCAAAGAAGAATCTGCAATTTTATCAGTTCTAACCTACCATGTCAGCTTCAATCAGTTAGTCACTGCTGTAACTTTCCTGTGCCTATTCTAATATTTTCATGGCACTTGTTCTAATAAGCTCTCATCTTTGGTACTTTGACTACATGAATTTAAGCGTAGTACTAGATTGGCAGTTAAGTCTCAACATTTTACTGTAGAAATAGCTAAAAGTAAGCATAATGTAACCTATTCTCATCATTTTTTTCACTTGTGGAACTCTATTCCATTTTCTTCCTTTCTTGTCAATTACAATCTGCCAAAAATTACACGAAATGTCAATTGTCATCTTCTGTCTCCTTAAATCCTTTCCTTTTTATTGTCCTTTTTCCTTAATAATACTTTCTCAATTTCCTTCACACAGTTTTCCTTTTTCCTCAGTAACCATTTGTACATTAGTGACTTTAACGCCTTGCTTGATTTAAAGATTCATTGATCAGTTTTTTACAGCTAATCAAATCTTGGGTTATTTAAAGCTAAAACATTTTTATTGTAATTCGAATATTGCTTTAACATTTTTTTTGAGAATAACAACGATTTTTTTCCATATCCAAAGTCTACTATTTAATCCATAGTTGGGGAAGGCAATGGATTCATACCTTTCCTAAGGGTATTTGCACATAAGTGAATGTAATAAACGCAAGCAGAATTCTTGATCAATTTCTCATTCAGAGTTACTATCCATTGCACCACCAACACATCCTGTTGGAGGGGGAGGAGAGTGAAATAAAAAAAATAGCTACATATATTAAAGGACACAAACAAAGAACACGAGAAATGTATTAAGGAATTACTTGTGAGCTGGAATGTTCATGCTTTGTGTTACTGACTTTGCTTCAACTATGTCAGGCAAGAGAAAAATATAGGCATGAAAAGATTGATGAAGCAAATAAACTTTTGCACCTCTCACCACACTGCCACCACATGCATTTCTTATCTTTGGACATGCTCATAAACTATCATGGGTTGAAGGTCAGACAACTGCACTAGCATTTTAAAAACAAAATGTGCAGTGACTAAAAACAAAACAAAAAAAAAATTTCAAACTGATCACCTCGATGAGAAAAATGGAAAAATGTCTCACCCTGTTTGTCCTTCAACTGATTCAAACACTTCCCCACCAATTGTATCACTGTCAGGATTCAAACAAATTTCTACCATGTTGAAGATGGCACGGTTGCCCCAGACAGTGTCCTTCCGAGCCATGTTGAAACACTTCAGAGCTGCAGTGGAACGGCCAGTATACCTGTAAACAATTAGGATATGTCATCATTCTGAAAAGACTAAAATTAAAATATACCATTCACAACAGAGCAGTCGTGCTTTAAATAAAACATAAATGCCACTTTAAGTTCTAATCATGAAAAAAAAAAATTATTTTTCAGCTTGATCTTCTTTTTCAATACACATTCAGTAGTAAATATTTCATCAAACATTATACAATGACAATTTCAGATCAAAATTTAACTGACTACACTACATGTCAAGCTGTGAACTTATTAATGCACCCATATATGAAGTGTGACAATTCCTTGAATTAGTGTAGTGTGCTGCTGGGGTAAGGAGTCAAACATTTGGATTCAAGCACATTCAGACATATTCTGATTTCCACTTTCCTGAGATGGGGACCAGATGAATAATTCACTGCCAAGCAGTAGAGGAAGTTGTATGTGTTCATGTTGTACTGTTAGAAGAAAATGAGTGAAAGGTATCTGAAGCAAAGGATCAACATCATGTTTTGTGTGATGATTGGTAAAAATCCTAGTGAAAGATTAGCTCTTTTTAAAATGGTTTAGTGTGAACATGCTATGCAGAAATCAAGTGTTTTTGAATGGTATAGATTGTTCAAGAAGACGTGCATGGTGGTGTAAGAAGTGAGCAGCCAAAAACACACAGATTCAAATGTGGACAGAGCACAAAAACTGATGTGTTCAGATTGAATACTGAGTGGTTGACTGACAGCAGAAAAACAGAATAGGAATATTAAAACAGTGTGTGTGATTGGGAAGGAGAATAATTATGCATTATAAATTCATGATCCTTGGATAAAAAAAAAACATTACACTAATTGGCCATCCTACTTATTCGTCAGATTGAGCCCCCTGTGATCTTTGAGCATTTTGAAAATTGAAAACTGCCATAAAAGGACAAGATTTATTGACATCAGACAACACATGACTACATTACTGAAAGGCATTCTTGAAAATAAATTCCAAGAATGTTTCCTGCAATGGCACGATAATCTCATGTAGTGCAGAACTTCTCAAATGGAATATTTAGGTGACAACAGCTAGAAGGGATCATTCCAAGAAATAAATTGTCACATTTTGTGTGTGTATATGTATACATATATTTATTTAGGTCTACCAGCTTGAATATTCAAGAAATCTTATTAAAGAAAATATGCACTGTCTAATAAATAAAACTTCTTGAATATGCACTCCACTAATAATATTTCTTGAATATTCAGAAACTGGTAAATGAAAATAAATAAATAGACTGTTTAATAAATACGTGAAGTCAAATACAAATATCTAGTAAAACATTATATATATATATATATATATATATATATATATATATATATATATATAAAACACACACACAGAAACATGATTCTTGATACTTTATTTTATATATATATATATATATATATATATATATATATATGCCAAAAGATAGTAGGTTTTATATATTGTAGTAATTAGTTGTTTCATGTATGCTGTTTCTTATTGAATTAGAATTTTTATTTAATTATAATACAACTTTTCATAACTCACACAATATTGAATACTGACTTTCCATTTGATTCAATCTACTTCCTTCAAAAATTTCAGCATTGTTTCGTTTTTTACAGCTTATCAACCCTAAGTGTGTTAGTTAATGTCAAAAGATATTTCAAATTCTAAAATTTTCTTTTTTTTTTTTTTTCAAATGAATATAGCATTAACAATTTTTTGATAATAACAGTTTTTCAAAATTCAAGGCTTACTATTCAACCCGTAGTTGGGGGATGGATTCATATGTTTCACAAAGGTATTTGGACGGAACCAAATGTAATGAATCCAATTGGAATTTGAACTCAGCTCTCAGAAATATTTCAACAAAAATATTGTTTGCTGAAGTTCCAAGATAAATGTTCATTATTCCAGACATTGTTTTTCCCTCATCGTTCATTTTATCTTTACTGTTTTTGACACATCATCTTGGCCTTACATTGGCTGATGTCATAACCAATCTTCAGATTGCACTTAGCATAACATACACTCAATGAACACCCAAAAGAGACTCAGCTGAACATTTCAAGGAAAAAAAAATAACAGAAACAGAAAAGAAGAAAATCTTTTGAAAAATATATAGACTACGGAAAGCAATTGATTTTATATTGTTCTTTGTTTCCTAAACGTGATATGTCTTTGTAAATAATGTTACTATGATGCTCATAGATATATAAGAAAATAAATGCCCACACAAACAATGACAGGTGTATATGTTTGAGAGCAAGCCCCCTTTATACAACTTGATCACTACAATAGTTTGTTGAAGTAGCAAAATAGATTGATAACGTCAAATTGGCAGCACTTTGAGACATCAGTAAATCCATAGCCTAATGATGAAAGAAGCATTTATTCAAAATGTATTTCTCAGCATAACTGCCTTATTAGTCAATGCATTTAATTCCCTGGTTTATTTTATTGATACAGATTGAATATTATACAGTGAAAATTTCAGATCAAAATAAAGGTAACTACATACCAGGCTACAAAAACTGATTGATAGATACACCCTAATATTTTTTTTACAGCAAGGTTCACCCTGGACAAGGCCCAGTGGCCACTTGAGATAGACGGTTATATTAAAGAGTAGTTTATATGGATAAAAGGGGGACAATAACATTTAGCACTAGACTTGAAGAGGTTAAGATTGTAGTGATTGGGTAAACATCCTCTTGAGAGTCTGTTCCACAGAGAAGTGGAATCTAAAAAATGTTTAATATCTAAAAAAAAACCACTAAACTAATTGTGATTCTTTTTCCCAGTTTTTCAGATAAGACATTTAGCCATCTTGGCACTATCGTAAGAATCACTGAGAAACCCTTTCATTATTCAGCTAGAAACAGAACATTTTAAAACCGTTTTGTTTCTTCCCAACTGAGCAATGGTGAAAGGAAAAAGATAATCAACATTCAGACATTGGCTTACATCTTTAAAGTCCATTCAAGAACCATCAAGAAAATGGTGAATAAGTTTAAAGAAGAGGGAACAGTAAGGAGGAAAACTGGATCAGGAGGTTGCAACAGGAAGAGGGATAATCATTTCAACTTAAAGCTAAAGAGATCAATTAGAAAAGATCCAACTCAATCCATAAGATGTTTGGCATGTGAGAGAGGAGTTTCAGCTATGACAGTCCAAAGAGCAGTGTAAAAAAGACTTGAAAATAAAATCATACATGAAATGTTTGAGGCACCTTGTTACTCCAGGACAGAAAGTTAGAAGATTAAAGAGGGCGAAGATCATATTGAATAAGTTGGAAAATGATCCCGAAATAATATATCTATTTGAACTTTATTTCCATTCTTCATGAGCTTCCAATTCTTAGCTATGATTAATTAATGATGAACATGTCATTTTCATTTATGATCGATTTTCATCACGATTTGTCTGTTAAGCTTAGAGAGTAATTATACATTGTTATTGCTGAAAGTCAGTTTCATACCTCACTGTAATCATCAGATGAAGTTTAAAATTTACAGTAACCATACAGTGTTGATTTTCATGTCTACACACTCTCATATATATATATATATATATATATATATATATATATATATATATATATATGTGTGTGTGTGTGTGTGTGTGTATATATATATATATATATATATATATATATAATAAATATGGTTAGAATGTGCCGAAAAACCATATTTTAAATCCATTAATTTATAATATATATATATATATCTTATATAAAAGTATATATATATATATATATATTATATAACTCTTATATAAATATATATATATATATATATATATATATTATATACCGCTTATATAAAAGTGTGTGTATATATATATATATATATATATTATCAAGGTGGTGAAATGGATTGCGGTTGCGACTGAGGAATCCGAGATCTGAGGTTGAATTCCATTCAAGTTCATTAGATTTACTTATGTGCTAACACTCTTGGGAAAGGTATGAATTGATATTTTCTCCCTGCCAGCTATGGGTAAATAACAGGACAGATTAGGTTTTATAGCCTTGGGTCGTAACTGGTCTCGGAAAAGAAAAAAACTGAATTCAAAACCTGCAACTATAGGTAAATAGTAGGGCAGTCTGGCCTCTGTATCCATGGTTGGCAACCAGACTAGGAGAAGGACAACTCTGAATTCAAATCTGGAACTGGGGTCCCTAAGACAGTCTGATGTCATGTTCAATTTCATTCTAGCAACTCCTGCAACGACACTGGTGCCCAGCTATATTGGCCTCTACCTTTCCCTTGGATAACATCAGTGCCATGGAGATGTGCTACATGGGCAACTGCCAATCTCTCATAAAAAAAATGCTGCCCAGACCTGCACACTGGAGAGGACATAACACTTCAGGCACAGATCTTGAGACAGACGGATACATATACAGTAGCAGCCATAATATAAGGAACGGAAACAAAAAAGACATAAATATGTGTATTACTTAAAAAGTAATGCATGATTAGCAATGAAATTTTTGAATAAAGATTAGGTGTAATAATAAATATTATACAAAGTTACAAAAATTTACATAATAGTTTTTTTTAAAAAAAGATTAAATGGAACAAAGGAAATAATTTACTGGACTTCTTATATTTACAATTACCAATTTAGTATTTGCTTAAATCCCTAAAGTCTAGGTACCAAAGAGGAAAGCTCATCAGAACAATTACCATGAAAATATTTATAGAAAATTTGGGTACATGCATATGTATAAATCCTGCCCATCTTTATATGCACATAAATAGCTCTGCTCATGAAATATTTCATTTCTTACAAAATCATGGTAATGTACAGAGATTCCTAATGAAAATAGAAAGATGTTTTCATAATCAGAATAACGAAAGAAATCCTTAGAAATACTAAAGAGCACATCTCAAATTATTTCATTTCAAATAGAAATTATTCTTTTAAAACAATGACTAGAGGGAATTAATTTTCTTCATTCAAATTATCTGGAGAGAAAGAAAACAACTAACAATACCAAATCACTGCATTTGATTAAAAATGATTAATAATGCTAACCAGAAATATAAGTGAAAATTTTTAATTTCTTAAAGTTAAATAAGTAATGATGTGAATGAAGAAAGAAAAATAATACATGATAATTTAGGAATTGTTAAAGAAAACAAAGAGACTGACATTAATTTCTGCAGATCACTTAACTTGAAAGTGAAGTACAAAGCCATTGCCTAAGATCAAAATATAGGATTTTGCCTAAAAAGATCAATAAAAATTTGAGTTTATGAAAGTAGAAAAATGATTAATTCTTACTATTATTCATCCAATACAGGGAAGGCTCAAGAACCACTCAAGGTAGAGGGTTACTAAATGAGGCAGTTGTAAGGAGCAAGAGGTTCATATTATGAAGATATGTCGAATAGCTAATGGTTGACACTTGACTTGAAGAGGCTAAGATTGCAGTGATTGGAGCCGGACACATACACTCAGGAATCCATTCCATAGTGCAACAGTTCTATGGAAGATGCTGAGAGTAGAACTTCTTCCCCACTAATGGAATATTAAAGTAGTGAGGATGAATCGGGTGGCAGATCTATGAAGGTCTGGACTGGTGAAACCAAGGATTGTAGTTCACCTAGATATTTGCCATGTAAATAGCAACAGCAAGAGGCTAACAATGTTTTGTTGGTGGAGAAAATGGCTGTAGGGTGGAAAATAATTCATTACCTACAAGGCAGTGAAAACACTTTTGAACCCTATAAAAGTTGGAAAGTGAAGATCAGGCCACTCCAGCCCAGATGTGTCAGCAATACTCTTATTTTGGGTCTGATCTGGCACTTGTAAAGATAGAGCCTATCAAAATAGGCAGAGTCAGGTTCTGGAGTGGTACAGGAAACTGACCAGTTTTTCAGCATCTTTCACAATGTATCATATATACAAGTTCCTCTTGAGGTCTGGTGTGAGTTTGAGTCCAAACAAATATTCCAGTGAAAGGTGGCTTATTGAGGGTGCAACTGATCATCTTGATTGGAGAAAACTCAGGTGTGCTCTGTAATTGATGAACCATTACTAGCTTGGTTTTGGAGATATTGAATGTTACAATCCAGTCTGCACACTTTTTTTTTTTTTTTTTAAGCATTTCACCCCAAGCAAGGCGAGAAGCCACTAGGACACAAGGGGTTACAGAAGATCAGATAGGAGTGATAGAAGAAAGGATGAGGAGAAGGGTAGTGGATAGATCAAGGCAACTGAAGATGTCAATTGACATTACATTTGAATAGCTGGAGATTATAGCTCTCAGGGAACTGGAATAGGCTGTTTCCTGTTAAGGAAGTATTTTGCATTCATTGACTGAGCAAAACCAGTAATGTTTTTGCTTGGAATTTATAAAATCATTCTCCTAAAACAATTTTTTAGTTGTAACAACTTTTTCCAGTATTGATGTGTGTGTGTGTGGGGGGGGATTCCTTCCTAACCTTTTTGTTGAAGTAGCATGGAACATCAGCATCTTGATGATGTCATTATTTTTTCTTTGAGTTACATGTCATATCAATTTTAGTTGTTGCTGCTGTTGAAATTCATCAAATGATGTGGTTTCCATTAACTGGTACAGTTCCTTGTGATTTTGTAGCACCAGTCCACAAGGTTCAAAGAAGGATGATCTTAGAAAACGGTTGTATACAACTGACAGTTTAGGTATTTCTGAATGGGTTTCAAGCCATAAAAACAAATATCTGTGCAAATTTGTGTATACATACTGTTTAAAATAATATTTATTAATTTATAACCCTTTTTTTATAAGTAACATTTGTAGCTAATACTAACACAGCAAAAGCTATTAAAACAAAAAAAGGCCCAAATTTTGATACAAGATGCAAACATATCTTTTCTGTAAAAATAGCCAAACAGATGCTGATCACTGTGTTTTACACTAAACTTAAGAAAAAAACAAAAACACTCCATTCTACACATATGCATTATTTTATAAAAGATGATCACATTAAAGACTCAGACTGACAAGATATCAATAGAGAAAAAGAGAAGAATGGAACAGGCTGCCTACATTTTCTTCATTCATGCTTTTGATAGTCTTCCAGCCACAACAATTTGATTTCTGCAAATTGGTAGAGGCATAAAAACTATATAGACAGTGACACACAAAATTGTTTTTGTCATTTCTACGTTAACAAAATAGACTTTCACAATGACACATTATAGTGCCAACGAGATGTTTCTCGCAATATTTTCACCAATGGATGACAAAAAAAGAAAAGCAAAGAAACATTCCGGTTCAGTTCTAACTGAACTAAGTTGCAGACAAACTACATTTCTATATTTAATAGAAATCATTCCAGTTATCTTTGTACAACTGGAGAACTTTCCTGAAAATACTGAATTCGGAAACTTATTGCTTTACCGCTGACAGCACATTGCCTACTTTTATGTGTTAAATAATGACACTCTTTTGGCTTCAGGTTCTGCAATTCAACAATCTTGCAATATATATATCTTTAACAATCTTACAATATATCATAAACAATTTTACTATATATATATATATATGTGTATAATATATATATATATATATATATATATATATATATATGTGTGTGTGTGTGTGTGTGTAATATATATATTATTATTTATATATTATATACGTGGTACTTATTAGAAAGCGCTCAACATCAGAGATAGAGCTAACATGGTTGGATTGATGAGAGTTTATGACCCTGGGTTTCATGCTTTTGCGATCGTCAGACAAACTGATTAATTTTTTTTAAATTTTGGATTTATATAGATTGTGTATTGGTGTTATGGAAGTGGGGGGAAAATTGTTGTTGTGATGTTACTCATGCTAACGCAAACATAGATGCATATCCATACACCCACTGAGGTATGCAGAAACACATACACATGTGCTGGCCCGCCAGGGGTCATACAAACTTGAACATATGTGGACAGTATGGGACTTGACATATGTATGTATATGTGTGCTCTTGTCTACATACATACACATTTTGTTGCTGAACGGTGAAAGAATAGAAAAATGGTCTGATTGTTGACATGTATACATTAACAAGAAATATTTGCTACACATCCCATCTTTGAATTTCAGCAACCAACTGTGTATGTATATAGACAACAGCACACATATACATACATACATATGTCAAGTCCCATACTGTCCATATACGTTTAAGTTTGTATGAGCACTGGCAGGCGAGCGCATGTGTATGTGTGTCTGCGTACCTCAATGGGTGTACAGACATGCATCTATGTTTGCCTTAGCATGAGTAACATCACAATGACGATTTCCCCCCCACTTCCATAACAACACCAATACAAGCAATCTATATAAATACAAAATTTTTAAAAAATTAATCAGTTTGTTTGACGATCGCAAAAGCGTGAAACCCATGGTCACAAACTCACATCAATCCAACCAAATATGTATATGTATATATATATATATATATATATCATCGTCAACAATAATAACTCACCTGCAAGATCTAAATTACAGAGAACCAATATTATTTATGAATTCACATACCCCTTAAGGGATTGTGTTCCTGATCAAATTCATGAATAATTATATTGGATATACCACTACATGCCTAACAAGAAGACTCACGTTACATCTCTCTGACCATAACTCAATTAGGCCACATTTAAACATATACAGGGATCTACCAAACTTCATCTGCAATATATTTGTAGACAATACAAATAGCCTCATCCACATGAAACAAAAAAGGCTAAAAATAACAGAGGCATTATTAATAAAAAAGAAAAAGCCAACACTCAATAACATTAACTATGAACACGGCCACAATGTGCTGACCGTGTTTGGAAAATAAAACATTCCTATAACTCTAGATCCATACATTCAGTTAAATGTAAAAATAAAATCAACCTTGATAATGAATAAAAGAATAATGGAAACGCATTGCTAACTACCTAACTGATGTCACATCTGATGTTTGGTCTCCATAAATATTCAGCCAGAATCATTTTTTTTTTCCACATGACAGAATTCAATGATATATCTCTGCTTTGGATACACTTTCCTGTCAGATGTCACTTTACTGTAACAAGCTAAAATAAATGACATTATTGACATGAATGTTCACACTTCACTCTCATACCATCAATATTTATGTACAGAAGAGGGAATGATTTCAATCTTTACACAGATATGTAAATTTATAAATATATGTATGCATTATATAAAGCAACAATATACATACTTTATCTATTCTTCTTGTCACTGTACAATACACAATGGAACTGAACAACAGTTGCCAGGTGCACCAACACACACACAACTGAATGAAGGAAAGTACTAACATTTAGAATACATTGAATATTAACCAGCATGCAACTGCATTCATTTTACTCAGGGTCCAAGGACAAAAGCTGTCTTTCAAGTGCTTTGTCCTACAACTAATAGAACTAAAACATTACACTGAGAATAAGAGTTCAAACAAATGGTACTTGGGATGAAATCTGTCTTTCACTGTTTACTGCTCTGCTGCATCAGTGAAAATTAGAAATATCCTCCAAGAAGAGCAGCAAGCAGATGCTAATCTTCTGAATAACATCTATAAGTCCGCTTCTAAGCAGCTGGAATACCAATCAGTGATGCAGTATGTCAGCACGCTCTAAACAGAACAGTAGTAGAAGGATATTATATGTGTGTGTGTGTGTACCTTTTCTATAAATATTTTCCTGACAATTGTTCTGACATGATTTCATCTTTGGTATCTTGACTTTATGAAGTTAAGCACAGTACTAGATTGGTAGCAAAGTTTAATTCCTTAACAGTTGAAACTGGTAGATGTAACCATAAGGTCTATGTGAACAGTTTCTTCTATTGTACTTCTCGCTTGTGGAACACTCTTCCAGCATCTTGATTTCCAGTCAACTTTGATCTTAAAAAATTTAAATTCAATGTCGATCATATTTTTTCACACTCATTAACCTCTTCTATCTTAGTGGCTTTATTGCCTTGCTAGGGATGAAATGATTAAATGGGTGTGCATGTGTGTGTGTGCACACAAGATAACAAAACATTAACAGCCTGATCTGCTTCCTAAAATCAATATTTCAATGACCAAATATCATGAAATAAACCTAAGAAATGATGTGCAAAGGCATGAAACCCTTTTCCCCTGCACATCATCCCATCAACAGATAAACTAGAAAAATAATGTAAAATATAAATAATATGTGTTTTTGATTATATTTTTCTTTTTGTTTATTCCTGTGTATGAATTCCCTGTAATTTCAAAAAGAATCACATTAATGTTTATTTTTTTTATATCAAAAAAATTCTGGACTCAATTTGGTCAAATGTCAAGCATGCAGCAAGGGAAGGGAAAATAGTTGATCCAAGATTCCATCAAGTTACATGTGATGAATTTGGTAGAGTATACCTCTGCAATACGTGTCTTGTTAGCCACAAGAAAAGTCATATTAGTAGACCTTTGATAAAGTACAATGTATACTATGCTGAAAATAATGTGGGGTGTGTCACTCATCCGTCACATGATAACCCACCGGCAAGCAGAATACAAAACAGGACAGGCCCTGAACAGAACAACTTAGTTTCCCAAATCTGCAATAAGCTTTAAATGTCACAATCATTATCACAAGAACTGAAAAAAAGATCAAACTTGTCAGCAATGGTCATACTCATTTAATAAGTCAACAGCCATTTATATGTGTATGTGTGTGTGTATTACACATTACAGAACCCTCCAAAAAGGAGTATGCTCCTGGAGTTCACTCCTTTTTACTGGAGTAAAGGAGAAGAGGGCTCATTTTATATTTAACCGGAGTGGAGTGTGAGCAGCTCTATTTGGGACTAAAGAGCTGGGGTTTGGTTTGCACTCCTCGCTCCAAAATTATTTGAATTTTTTTAAACATTAGTTTGTATTCAAAAATAAAAAAGAAAGGAAAATCTGAGTTAATTGCTTTGAGTTATTTTTTATTATTATATCTGTGGTAAATGTATGAGAGAGAGAGTGAGAAAGTGTGTCCACATATACATATCTAATAAAAAATGACATCAAAGACTTTCTAGGAGTGACTGACTCTTTTGAAGACATCTTTTTCAGATGGTCTCCTGAAGCTTAAAAGAAATGTCCTGACATCAGAACAGTAAAACCTAGGTGACAAAGTCACTTGCCACTTTACCAAAACCCAGGTAGAAGTTGAAATAGTTTCCATTTTCATGTAAAGCTGTCTGTAGATATTGGTGTGGGGAAAGAAAGGTTTGAACTTTTTTTGTTTTTATGACAAATTTTCATTGCTGAATGAATAAATAAACCAATGTTTTCTTTTTAATTTACTGACAATTTATTTTTGTACACATTTTTGCCATTATTATTATTTAAAGAAAGTTATTAAAAACTAAATGAAATCTTTATAGGTAATAACTTCTGTTGGATTTTCTCACCTATTTTCCTTGATATTCATCAAAATGTTGAATAAAATTAATATTTGGTTTGAAATGATACTTTTTTCTTGAAATAAAATTCTAATTTACTTTTTAACGTATATAAATTTGGGTGCCCAGAAAATTCAGTAATTTTGACAAGGTAGAAAAATTTGGTAACTATGAAATAAAAGTTGATTGAAAATTGAAAGAAAAATTACAAAAAAATAAATGAGGTTATATAGTTTTTGCTTCTTTAAAAAGAAATAACTATTTGAAATTTAATTTGTTTACTACTTTTTTTATTAAAATAATAATTTGAAAATAAGGTACAAGTACTTAACTTTAATTTAGATAAATCAATTTTATTTGCTTAAAAATAATAAAGTATAGCAATTAAATACTCATTTAAAAAATATTTATTTAAAAATACTGGAATGGGGCTTAGATCTAGACATTATGGTCCTGATATTGTTGCAGTGGGGTTTTTCCATAAGTAATAATACTTTAAAAAAAAAATATTGAGGAAGCAGGTCTAGGCTCTTAAGCACTCCCTTCTGCAAGTACAGCCCTGTCATTGATGTAGTGAGGTTTTATCTAGATCCCACGATTCTAAGTTATATAAAAATATAGAGGAGGCTGGCTTAGCCACCAAATTCCAACTCCAGAATGGCTGCAAAATCAAATTTTCAATCGACTTTTATTTAATAGTTACCAAATTTTCCTACCTTGTCAAAATTACTGAATCTTCCATTACTGAATTTTCCATTACCAAATTTTTCTAAATTCATAAGATTCGGTTAGCTACTGAATTTTCCGTTACCTAATATTCCATTATTAAATTTTCCAGGCACCACTGCAACAATATCAGGGCTGTACTTTCTGGATGGTGGGGTTAGGGGCTAAGACGACCTCTAATATTTTTAAATATATTTTTAAATAAGTAAAATTGATTTATCTACATTAAAGTTAAGTTCTTGTAGCTTCTTTTGAAATTATTATTTTAATAATACTTTGTTTTAAAGAAAGCAGAGATAACCTAGACTCTCTCATGGACACCCTTGAGCTTGAACGCTTTACGGAAGCAGGTATTCACTTTATTGGAGAATACCTGGAGGTAATGAAACACTTTGCGCAAGCGCTAAATCTTGTCCAGAGTGAGAAAAACTGTTACACTGGCTTCCTCCTTCTAACAATTGAACTCTTGAAGAAAAAGCTTAGAACACAAATTGTGTTATTGCATACCATTAGTGGATGTCCTGTGTGATGGTATAAATAAAAGATTTGCTTCATAATTTCAAGATAGAAATTACCTT
>CAHIKZ030001845.1:140000-155000 GCA_903632075.3 Acanthosepion pharaonis
CTGAAATATAGCCAAACTTTAATGGATATAACCTTGATAATAGAGAATTTTATAGGTGATTATATTCATTGACACAAACCTTACTGACAAGCTTACCAGTATTTGGAGAAGGTTAAGAAGTTTGGGAATGACTTTATATTGAAGAAACTCAAATAAATTATACTTTCGATAGACGGAAATAAAAAAGTAAATCTATTGTTGGCATTGATATAAGAAAAGATTAGAGTTCTTCATAGTAAGAAAGTCTTCTTCAATGTGCCATGTACCTTCAGAGCATGGATGATCATGACTCTCCACAATTTCCTGTCCATTGTAGCTCTGAGCAAGTTTTGTTTTTTCACTCCCCTAATCCCTGTTCTGTCAGCCATTTAAAAAAGCTCATTATGCAGGTTATATGCTGCTTTTATCAGTCCTTTCCTTGCCTTCAATATGTCCTGTGAGTGTTAAATTTTCTAAGCCCTCTTTCTGCATTATGTGCCCTAGAAATTTCAATTATCTCTTTCAGATGTTAAGTGTGTCACGTTTTTGTTTCCATTTTCTCTAAAACTTCATGTTACACACATGTTCAATCCATGGTATTCTTATAATCCTTCTGTAGAACCATATTTCTGTTGCTTCAAGTCTCTTCTTCATCTTCGAGACTGTCCAGCATTTACTGCCATATAGGAGGACCAATTGATTCTGTGAGAGTTCCTGCAGTTTACTTTGTTTAAATCAATTATACCAAGCTACTTCATTGATAGATTATAAAAGTGTTCAGCCAAGTCAAGAAGAGAGTAAAATATGTTTCTAATATTTAAATACGTGTTAGAATTTTTTGAAATGTTCGGGATTGTTTTTGTTTATCTTTCTTTTCAAATTAAATTTAGTGTTTATTGAAGAAAAATTAAGAAGAATAACTCAATTTACTGTTTACCTTATTTGTAATTATATAAGAAGCATATTAAAAAAAAATAAGAAGTAATCTACCATAGTTGGGATCACTGAGTCAATGCAAATGATCCTTTCCTTAGCTGCGTATGTGATTTGGCAAGATTACATAGAGTTTTGAATTCAGAATTTTTCCTTCTAGACTGGTTACCATCCAATGTTATAGAATCCAGCCTGTCCTACTATTTACCCATAGCTGGGGAGAAGAGTTGGATTCATACCATTGCCAAGGGCATTAGCATATAAGTGAATGTAATAAACACAAGCAGAATTTGAACTTGGATCTCTGATTTCACATTACAAGCTGCAATCAATTACTCTACCGTGCCTCCTAAGAAGCAGATTGAAATAAACAAAAAAAAAAACATTATGAAAACATTACAGCATATCCAGTGTAGTCCATCTGCTTCAAGGTTCGACAAGCAGAGATGCTTTTCTGTATATCCCCATTCTCAAGAGTGTTTATTTGAACTATTGCAGCTTTTCTTGAACCAGTTTGGTCATTCTTCTCCAAACTCCTTCATTAACAGAACTATCCTTCTCACAATTTTCTATAAATCCTGAAGATAGATGTGTGTGAAATTCTAAGCAGATCTGCATTTTCTTTAAAAATACTCAGACCCGTCAGTCTGGCAACAACAACCACAGCACATTTAAAGTAACTTAAGACACCTTTCTTTCCTCTACTAATGCACTAAATCAAATCCAGCAGGTCACCATTATTATGATTAGAGAGCTGTCTACTCAAGTTCAAAACTGACATCTCATAGATTTTGGATAAATTATCATAGGTATGATACCTCTAAATACATGTATAAATCATGTTTTACATACCAGCCAAGAAAGTAAACATGCATTTTGTCAGGTGTCAGTTTTCATTCATATATTGAAAGTATCATTTTCTAACCCTCTTATGGTCTATATTTCTTCTCCCCGCAAAAACTTTTTAAGCATTTAGAATGTCATATAAAATATCTGGTTAAGATCAGTACAGGTATCACAAAGAAATGCTCTGATTTGCAACTATACATGTACGAACATGTGTAGTGGTGCTAGTAAAAGATGCAGTCGTCACAAATTTATTTTTTTTTTTTTGCTGCCATATCTTTTCAGGATGTAAGACAGTTGTTCCCAAACAGTGCAGCACGCCTCATAGGTGTGGTGGAAGAGGATAGCAGGTGAGGTAGAATGATAATCAAAGATTTAGAAACAGTTTCAAAAAATTAATGCGCCAAAAATAAATAGGATTTCAAAATTTAAAATATTATTATGTATTACTTGTAATTACATGCATGAGTCCCAGTTTTAATAGTTATGTAGTGAACGAGATAATCAAGTACCCCGGAAAAAAGTTTGTGTTTTTGTGCGATCTGCGGGGAGGGATTATAAAAAAAGTAGTCAGCAAAACTCTTATAGCGACTTACCTCGTCAACCCAAGCGAAAAAGAAACAAGTTCGTTCAGGAGTCGCTATAAGAGTGTATTAATATGCAAATTACGGAGCATCCTATCCCGGCTGTTGATTTGAATGGAAAAAATAGGTTCTGCCGATAAAAGCAGTTGGTGTTGTCGACTCGAGAGGAAAATTCGGGCAGTTTTGGCTACGGCGTTTCGTGAGTTATTTTCCTGACGTGTTACAAGTGATTTTCTTTCTTTGTGTGGTGAAAGCCACAAATTTGCTTTTGAGAACGCTTACTCTTCAAGCTATTTCGGTGTTTACTTTGTCTCTCGCAAGATGGCGGAAAGACCGTTCGATATAAAACTGATCCCGAATTCAGTGGTGATACTAGTGGACAGTCTGTGGTTGAATGGATCGAAAAGGTGGAACTGGTCTGCGAATTATGCGAGATATCGAAGATTGATCGGATTCTTCCTCTGCGATTGAATGGCGGTGCCCTTTGCTGTGTATAGGCAGCTGAGTAAAGAACAGAAAAGCGACATTGAGCAAATAAAGCACGCTCTACTAACCGCGTTTGGAACTGACCGGTTCGTGGCGTACGACCAGTTCAAGCACGGCGT
Organism: Acanthosepion pharaonis; assembly: GCA_903632075.3. Classification (NCBI taxonomy): domain Eukaryota; kingdom Metazoa; phylum Mollusca; class Cephalopoda; order Sepiida; family Sepiidae; genus Acanthosepion; species Acanthosepion pharaonis. Next base: position 142,948 of record CAHIKZ030001845.1, read on the forward strand.
CTGCGACCTGGCGAGACAGTAAAATATATTTGGCAGAATTAAAGAAGCTCGCCGTTCCAATCGCACCGCTTCCTGAAGAATGGATGACATGTGCCTTCGTTTCTGGATTGCCCAGTCATGTTAAGCAGATACTCCGCGATCGTCCAGAATGGAAGGCCTGACGCTCAATCAATTGTTGACCAGAGCCCGTGCTGTCATGATCGACGAAAAAAGAGGCTGATGAACCAGTGGCGAAAGTTATTCAACCAATTGAAGTCAAAGAAGGTCCGACCCCAGCCATTCGTCACCATGGCGTTGCCACCTGCTGTCGGTGCTCTGGGCCGAATCGTTTTGCCAGGGACTGCCGCTGTCGGCGCGAGGAGGTGCGCAGCGGGTCGGCGCGAAGGGCACGTCTCGATCTACGATGCTTTCAATGTCAGAAAGTAGGTCATGTTGCCTCTGGGTGCCCGGGAGGTGGAATGGGGGACGCGACGTCGGCGCCGGTCTCTTCCCCGCACCTGAGCATGAAGGTGGCGCTCCCTGTGATTGAGGTGCGCATCAATGGAATAACGCGTACCGCTTTGGTGGATTCGGGCTGCTCTCGGTCACTCACCAACGGTTCGATTTGCCGACAGTGGAGCAGACAAAGGATGGACGTACTAACGGCTGATGGAAAGGCTCTCAGAGGCCGGGGAGTTGGAAACATTGGACTTAGCGTTAACGGCGGTGGCCCTGTCGCAGTCGGTGTGTTGGTCGTGGACAGCGCGTTGTTGGGTTTCGGTCTGCTCCTTGGGATGGACGTTGTTAGGGAGCTGGGTGGCGTACGCATTACAGAGGCAGGCGAAGTCAAGTTTTCTGATCCGCCCATCTGTGCTACTTTGAAGATCAACGAGCCCGACTTTGGCGCAGAGTTCGACCAAAGGACGAAGACATGGACAGCATTTTGGAGATGGTCGGAGGATGGCCCACCGGAAAAGCTCCAGAACCGAGTGTCAGAATATTCGGTGCCCGAACGCGTCAAGGAAGAATACCAGCGCGGATTGCAGGTGTGGCTGGATAACGGATGGCTGGCTCCGTATCCCGAGGAAGAGCTTGGTCCTCCAGGGGGCCTCATCCCGTTGATGGCCGTGGTACAAAAGAACAAGGGAAAGGTGCGCCCTGTACTAGATTATAGAGAACTGAACGAACATGTAGACACATACACAGCTCATGCTGATGTGTGTGCACAAAATTGAGAGAATGGCGAACGAAGGGATCCAATGTCTCTGTGATTGACTTTTTGAAAGGCCTACTTGCAAATACGCGTGCACCGGTCACTGTGGCCATTTCAGACGGTGATTCTTAATGGGACGAGGTACTGCTTAACCCGAATGGGATTCGGACTCAATGTGGCGCCGGCCATCATGAAAGCCATCGTGGATGCTGTGCTATCCCAGGATGAGACAATTCGTCAAGCGACGTCAGCCTACATTGACGACATCTACATCAACGAAACCTTAGTACCTGCTTCACGGGTGAGAAAGCATCTTGCTGACTTTGGGCTCAAATGTAAAAACCCAGAATGACTCGAGGATGGTGCTCAGCTTGCAGGTCTGGGGGGAGCACAACATGCTTTACTGGAAACGTGGAAGCGAGCTCCCGGACATTCCCAAATACATGACCCGACGCAGCGTGTTTTCGTTATGTGGAGGGCTGGTGGGACATTTTCCGTGGGCGGGTGGATCCGCATTGCAACTGCATTTATTAAACGTGGGGTGACTGCTGTCACTTCCGGTTGGGATGACACAACCAATGATGCTCCCCATAGACACATGATAGGGAAGTCATTACTAGGGTGCGTCAAGACGACCCGTGACGTGGTAAATGGTGCGTTGACGGATGTGAATTTAACGTCTGGGTCGACGCGAGCTCCCTTGCAACAGGAGTGTCTCTTGAAGTAGGTGACACTGTCGTGGAAGATGCGTGTTGGTTGCGTCCGAGAAGGATATGCAACATATCAACCTGTCAGAATTAGACGCCGTTATCAGGGGAGTCACCATGCCCTTCAATGGAATGCAAAGGTATTGCATTTATTCACAGATTCCGCATGCGTGTATAAGTGGATAGCAGACACTCTTACGGGGAAGGCTAGGATACGTTACAAAGGCTGCGAGCGAGATGCTCATTCGAAGGAGGCTAGACACACTGGGAAAGTTGGTAAGTGAATACCACTTATCCGTAGACATACAGCTGGTCAGATCACAGCAGAACAAGGCCGATACTTTAACAAGGGTACCCCAAAAATGGCTTGACGCTATTAAGAAAGAGGTAGAGCCGGTAGAACATGTCTGTGTAACATCAACGAGCAACTATAACTCAGATTTACTAAAATCTGTGCATTGCCAAAGCGGACATCCCGGTGTAAAACGGACCTTATATTTCGTGAGGCAGATTGATCCTCCGTATCCAAAGCTGCTGTCAGGGCAGTGGTCAGAGAATGCATGGAGTGTCAGTCCATCGACCCAGCACCTGTGCAATGGCAAAAAGGACAAGTGAGTGTAAGCAAGGTGTGGCACCGTGTTGGAATGGACATCACCCATTATAACGGACATCACTATTTAACCCTGATTGATTGTGGCCCAACCCAGTTCACTATTTGGCGGCGTCTGCGTCGACAGGATTCCGCAAGCGTCATTGACCACTTGGGGTCATTGTTCTTTGAACGTGGACCTCCGATGGAACTCCTCACTGACAACGACACTGCATTCCGCAGTGAACTATTCAAAGATTTTGTGGCTTCGTGGGGAGTACACCTCAGATTTTCGCTGCGCGTATGTCCCATCAGGGAATGGCATAATCGAGCGATGTCATCGAGCATCAAAAGAATCGCTGCTAGGAAGCAGTGTTCCATAATGGAGGCGGTGTATTGGTACAATGTTACTCCGAGAGACAATAATGTATCGCCCTCAACTGCGCCAGCCAACATGATTTATCAGTATAAAGTCCGCTACGAGGCATTGACGCAACGCGTTCAACTGAACAGATAAACGAACGAGCGCCGTATGACTTGGGCGATCGCGTGTGGGTGAAATCTCCACATAGCCGGTGTACAACCCGGTACCGGGTGGGGCATGTCACTGGACTAAGTAACTCGTGCTGGTTGATGGCATACCAAGACACATAAAGGACTTGCGTCACTATGTAGGTACAGATACGTCAACAAGTGACACTAGCAGTGAGTGCTCAGAAAGTGAACAAATAATTACCATCGGAGGTAGGGCTAGCACCCCTTCAGATGGTGAAGACTCTGTGCGTGAGGTTGTCAGACCAGAAGAATCCTCAGAAGAAGAATCTTCAGAACATTCTTCAGATGATGAAGACTCTGCGCATGAGGTTGTCAGATCAGAAGAAACCTCAGAATATAACACACAATCTCCTCCCACAGTTGCCCGCTCCGAGAAGCTTAAGAATAAAGAGGCCCGCCCATGAGTGTCACTTATGTGACAGGGGGGTGTAGTGAACGAGATAATCAAGTACCCCGGAAAAAAGTTCGTGTTTTGTGTGCGATCTGCTGGGGAGGGATTGCCAAAAAAGTAGTCAGCAAAACTCTTATAGCGACTTACCTCGTCAACCCAAGCGAAAAGAAACAAGTTCGGTCAGAGGAGTCGCTATAAGAGTGTATTAATATGCAAATTACGGAGCATCCTATCCCGGCTGTCGACGAATGGAAAAAATAGGTTCTGCCGATAATAAAAGCAGTTGGTGTTGTCGACAAAAGAGAAAAATTCGGGCAGTTTTGGCTACTTGGCGTTCGTGAGTTATTTTCCTGACGTGTTACAAGTGATTTTCTTTCTTTGTGTGGTGAAAGCCACAAATTTGCTTTGAGAACGCTTACTTCAAGTTATAAATAATTATTGACCAATTTTATCATTGTGATATTATATCAAGTATTAAGAATATAATAACTAGGGTCCACAAATTGGAGGAGAGAGTTATCAATGATAATGTTCTGAGTTTGATTATCTCTCTTTAATCCTCTCTCTGTTTTTTTTTTCATTTTTAAATGTAATTTTTATCACATAAAATTTGGTGAAGCATGCCAGACGAAAAGTTTGGGAACCAGTAATGTAAGGGATCATGACTATAGATTTTTTCTTTATTAGTTTCAAATTGCCATGCTTTCTTGGGAAAGATAGCGGAATAGTTTCTTGCTGCCTTCTCCACAGATTAAAATAGAGAATTTTCCTTTGACTGTTTGCCACCCAAGGTTAGACATCGCAATCTATGTCTGCAATTTGACTCCTAGCTGAGAGGAGAACAGATAGAGTCATTCTGCTCTGGAGAGCATTTCTGCAAAAGTCAATGCAACGAACTAAGCCAGAATTTTAAATCTGCTTACTACGTCCACTTTCCGTTCTGATATTCATTACACTAACCACACATCCTTTCTCACAAGTAGGTTCCCTAGGGTGATGGGGTATATGCTCTTTTATAGCACAGTCCTACTCCCTATCTAAATGATGATAAAAACAACTACTTTGTATGCATAGATTTGTATCGAGAGAGGATATGGTTTTTGTAGTCATTTCATTTCTGTGGAGCTTTTAACACTTTTCTCTGTGAAAACTTCCAAATTATTGCTGATAAAGATGCAAGAAGAAAATGTCTTTTTTTAATCATTTCACCACAAGCAAGACAATAAAGCCACTAAGACGCAAAGAGTTACTGAGTGCGGGGAATATGAGAAACAAAAACATTATTATCAAGGGGAGAGAACATTAAAAGAACAGGAATTAAGAAGATAACAACTGACATTGTATTTAAATTTACTTAGTTTCTGTGACAATAAGAACACATATACAGGAAAGAAAAAAAAAGAAGGTATACCTGGTTTGGTCGTTAGCAACTGCTTGTAATGTTTCAAGGAATTTTCGTAGTCATTCCTGCTGAAACTTAAGTCGGCCAACATCTAAAACAGTAAAGAAATTAATAACATGTCTAATTATAATTGTACTAGTTATCATCTTATAGAGAGTCATTTTCAAACTCACTTTTTTCAGAGTGTTTTTTAGCCAAATAAAAGAAGACTTTTATTACTAATGTCTGGCTGGTATTTCTTTTCATCATAATTTTATTTGCCTTCCATTGCAACTACTCAGATTGTCATTCTTTGGTCATTAGTAAATATTTCAGATCAGAATAAGCATTCAGTGACATTGCATTTGCTTTTTTTTTTTTGTTTTTTTTTTGCATCTCTTAGCACAACTGCCTGCCTTACTGCTTAAGCTGTACAACCTGAAGTGTTGTGAGGATTTATTGATTCAGGTTTTTACAGCTTGTCAACCTTTTGTGGGTTAAAACCAAAACATATTTTGGATTGAAAGAATTTTTTTTTTTTTTTGTAAATGAATATTGCATTAATAATTTATTTGAAAATAACAATGATTTTTCCAGATACAAGTCTTACTATTTAACCCATAGGTTTCCCAGGGATATTTCAGATAAAAAGCAACTAAAATGAACACAAAAGAAATATTAGCCAAAAATTAATAGTGTCAACTGACAAAAGTTCAAATTAGTCATACCAATGTTCTCCGTGGTGTTGTTTTTATAACAAAATTTTGGTTGATGTGTTCTTCAGACTTCTTCAGGTGTATAAAGCATCAAGTAATCTTTGAATGTCATTTCAGTGTGTTTGTGTTTTAATTCTTACCATATATCCAACAAGAACAAGTCATAAATCATTGCCTCAAGACATGGAAAGGAAACTAGAAAAGCTCCTACAGAAGGTAACAAAGGAAAGTGTGAAGAAAGGACTAAGTATAAACTACAAGAAGACAGAATGCATAGTGATCAGCAAAAGGATGAGCCCAAAATGCAAATTACAAATTGGTGATGCTAAAATCAAACAAAGAGAAAAATTTAAATATCTGGGAAATATTCTAAAAGAGGACTGAGATACAAAGACATATTGGAATGGCCAAAGATGCATTCCAAAAGTTAAGCAGAGTATTAAGAGACAAAAATAAGTTGTTAGAAACAAAGAAAAGAGTACTGAACAGTTACATGATATCTGTCCTCCTGTATGGCGGCAAATTCGGGGCAATCTCCTCAAAGATGAATAAACTTGAAGCAACAGAAATGTGGTTCTACAGAAAGATGCTGAGGGTACCATGGACCGGATTTCAATTTTTCAATTTGATACTCACAGGACAGATTGAGGGAAAGAGAGACAGAGGAACATGGGCTTGAGTAAATAGATGGTAGAACAGGGTCTGTGAGAAATAACAAAATGATAAAACTTATTAAGAGCTACAAGGGACAGGAAGATGTGGAGGGCCATGATCGCTTATGTCCTGAAGGGACACAGCACATAAAAGTGGAAGAATATAGCCTCAAATACATTGATTGCAATTATTTACATTCTTCAGATTGTTGTCCTCATCTTTTTTTGGCATATTCATTCCTTGAGGACACATGGCACATTGGATAAAAGTGTTGACTGGATCCAGTGACTTGACACAAAGAGTTGTGAGTTCAATACCTAGCTACTGCAGTGGTTAACAAAAACTTAAACTGATGAGTTAAAGGGAGGTAACCGAGACATCTGGAAGAAGTATGGCATGTGGAAGTAGAACAATCTACCCCAGTGCCCAAAATAAAGGGTTAGTAGGAAATTTTCTCTGATATGCAGAAACGATAGATAGAAAAAAAAAAGCTCTTCCTCTTGTCCTTTCCTCTCCACTGTCCTTCACTTGCTGACACCATTTGCAAAGGAAAAGCAAAATCTTCCCACCCATCATTCTTTCCAGTTTTTATACAACCACCACTCACCCATAATGCATTGGCACTTCCCTCTATGAGTGTTATTTCCACTTTCCTAGCTTTTCCGCTTCTGTTGTTGGTAAGTTTTCACTTTTTTTGTTTTCTTTCTCTCATCTCTTTACCCCATTGAAGAAGGCCAGAGTGTACAACAGATGAAACATTGTGAATATGGCAAAAAAGATGAGGACAACAGTCTGAAGAATGTAAACTATGTAAATAATTACAATACCTCATCTGAGAAATATAGACAGACATTGATTGCAAATGAAAATTACATTACCCGCCTAAGATCCAACGATTTTATCATGATGTCAGAATGATTTATGGCATTTTATAAAAATAAGTAATATTCAACGTCAAGCTTCTAACATTAGAAGCTATTTGCTGCAACTAGTTTTTAGCCACAAACATTTTTAGGGCAACCAAGATTTGGTTTCCTCATTTAGGAAAGGTAAGAATGTTGTTAATAATCTTTTAATTTTTAAACAAACACTTTTTGATAAGCAGGTCAGATATGTTTGGGCCAGTGTTAAAATTATGGGGAATAAAAAAAAATGAAAAGATTTGTGGAACAGTCAGTGATCTTCTGTGTTGCATTTAGTAATAGAAAAATTACACCACTGATTACTTTCATAGATTCATTTATTTTCTACAGATTATTGACCTAATGCATGTTTATTTTATTTTATTTTTTTTTGAGATAATGATTTAGTAATACAACTCTTACTAATTAACCCATAGCTGGGGGAGAAGTGGATTCATACCTTCCCCAAGGGTATTTGTGTGTAAGTGAATATAATGAACCCAACCAAAATTGGAACACTGGTCTCCAAGTAACAATTTATCCATTACACCACCCATACATCTAAGCTTACAGCAACTGGTATTCCCAAGCAACCATGGATTTCTGTACTTGTAGTTGGGAAATTTTGCTTCATGAAGATTGTAAATAAAAAGAATGGGAGTTCAAACAAGAGATGAGGTTTCCATATTTACAAATGGTTGACGACATCTGAGTACACAAAAAAGGAAGAAAGACACAAATGGAAGCATCTCTTTCCTTCTTTCAATTGTCACTTTAAATACTTTTTCATGGTCAAAGTCACAAAATTATTTTATATCCAGAGGAACATTTGACTAGCAAAAGACACCTTCTGAAAGATAAAAAAAAGATTATGAAAAAGGAAAATGTTTTTAGTAAACAAACCAAAGACTGCTGAAAGGCTATGTAACATCATTCCTCCTCTATGATAATGAATGCTGGATAATTTCCACACAAATGAAGAGGAGACTTGAAGCAACACTGATTTTATTATACAGAAGTGTGTTGGTTGATCTATGAATGGAAAATGTAACCAAAAAGAAAGTTTGATAACTTGGACAATTATCTCCCCTACATTTTACTCTTCTGTAGTATAAGTACAATAAAGATGACTCCTTATCTGCAAACACATGCATTATCTTCCTCTGTTCATTTTACTTATTTCCACAAATCTTTTTACTCTTATTCCACTTCTAATATGACAAATGTTGAAGCTTGAATAAGCATGGAATAATAATAATACAACACAAAATGTACGTAACAAAATGTATTGAAACAATGAAAAAAAGGTACACAATATTTACAGGTAGTTTTGGTATATTCTTGGGAAGACTGTTCCTGCAGAATGGGTTGACTAAGTCGCAGTCGGGCAGAGTCTCTGGATTCGATCTCTTAATCTTCCGTCGTCTTCCGGTACCAACCCATATTTATATGGTCGGTACTCCACTTATGTAAATTAGGTGTATCATACACAACAACAAACTTAACAGGTTATGAACCCTGAATGGATAACGAAAGTCAGTGGAACAGATTATTTTTCAACAAAGATGAAACTAAATACAAAATTTGGGAAACAAAATTCTTAAGCCGTTTACGCACACTAGGTGTAAAAGATGCAATCTTCAGTGCAAATCTCAGCGTAGATGAAACAGACACAGAAAAGAATAAAGAAGCCTACACAGAGCTTATACAGTCTCTGGATGACAAAAGCCTGTTGTTAATTATGAGAGAAGCCTCAAACAGCAGAAGAAAAGCCTTAAGAATATTACATTTATGCAACTCATAGAAGTAAAGAATTCAAAAACCAACTTCAAAATTCCAAAGACACAGAAAAATATCAAGAAAAAAACTCAAGTGTTGATAATGTTATGAAGAGAACTTCTTCATGTTTGAAAACAACAGTGAATGAAACCCATGTTAGAGAAGAAATTTCATGTTTTACAGTTGGTGAAAGGGATACACAGTGAGAGTATGTCCAAAGAATTACAGAGAACATAGACACTGGTGCAACTTATGTAAGAGCAAAATCCATAAAATGGACTCTTGTTGTTATAAAAGAAGAGATACCATTAAGAAGATAACAGACATTGCAGATGCTCATTTGCATTTAAAACTAACAACTACCCACAAAAGACTGAACTACCTAAAGGAGTAATGGTCGATGCAGGGGCTACTTTACATACTGCAAAAGATATAAAGAAATTAAAAAGTATGATGACACATTTCAATCAGAAAACTCTGGCTGATGGAACAAGAACTAGCAGTGTGGCATTAAAATGGTGTGACACCGAAATATAAGTTGCAGATGGGAATCATGCGACAGTATCAATGAAAAGGGCACTGTACATACCTTCTTACATGCAGGATATATTATCTGTTAAGGCTGTGACAACAAGTGGAGTAATAGTAAATTTTAGTGAAAATAAAAATGAACTGATACATAGTAGTGTTACCAAATTTAAAATACATGTCCACAACTGCAAAGAATAATGACTGCAAAGAATAATCTAGAAGACAGATGACAAGGATCTTATGATATCCATACATGGCACCAAATACTTGATCACTGCAACTACAACAATATCTCAAAATTACCAAATGTAGTTGGGAGGATGACAATTAAAAGGGAAAACTGGTATTTCACACAAGGACTCTGATATATGTACTCCAGGAAAATTTTACCAGAGTAGAAACAGACAACATGGCATATGTGCGACATCAATTGCTGAACTGGTGTACACAGACTTAGCTTGCCTTAGAGAAATAATGGATATAAATGGATACAAATCCTATAATATTTACTGATGATTTCTTCAGTATACTGTATATTTTCTTAGAAATAAGCCACACCTTGTCTGCCACTGAAAAATTGATTGCAGATTCTGTGCCCCCTCTGGCAAAATAAAATCTTTTATGATCTGACTACAGATCAGAATTAAATCAAATTACGTTTGGAGATTACTTCATAAAAATGACATAAGACATGAGGCCCTGGCACCATCCTTACCCCCACTAAAATGGAACAACTGAAAGAAATTGGCAAACTCTATTCAAAATGGCCAGGAGTATGATTACTGAGAATAACTTACCCAAAGCTTTATGGATCTCTATGCTGCCATGACATCTGCAATAACCCGCAACAGACGTTTCAATAACCATTTGAGGCAAATCTACTACAGAGATGCTGAACCATTGATCAGCATGTCATGAACTGAGCCACCAACAATATTTTAATGACCCACCAGTGAAATGACAACATGAAATATGTTTCAAGTGGAAAAAAAAAAGATAACAATATTGAAACTACCATGAAATGAAAATAAACAATTTATTTGGTTACATTTTAATTCTAAAAACACAAAAATGAACATTTTATATATATATATAAATATATATATATTATACATATATATAGTTTTTAAATCATTTCATCCCAAGTAAGTCAATAAAAACACTAAGATACAAGGGGTTACTGAGTGCTAGATAATATAAGAAAAAAATACTATTAAGAAGAAAGAACAATAAAAGACTAAGAATTAGAGAAGTCAGAAGATAATAATTGACATTGCATTTAAATATATTGTAATATGTTTCAGCCAATCAAATTTATCAATTTTTCTGAGTATTGTTTGTGCCTTGTGTATACCCAACACATCTAGCTGATACTCAACCAGTTCTTTTTTTTTAACATTTTGTACAGTTGTTTAGGAAGGTTTTGTCTCTATTTGTCATAGTCTCATCTATTTTTACTGTCTGCTTGGATAATTTAAAATTTGTGACGGTTCCTTTTAGACTGTAAAAACAAACAATAAGAATGGCCACAATGAAAAGGAAAATAAGTTCAGACTGCAGTGGATATGGGAGGCTTTTTTTTACGAAGACTTAACTGAAAAATATGATATAATTGTTATTGAGCCAAAAAAGTTTTTTTTGCTGTATATGCAAGGACTCAATTATTGCATGTTCATATCATATTAAGTGCCATTTTGAAAGCAATCATCAGAATTTATGTTCAATGAGAGATGAAGAAAGGAATTAAATTATTCAGAGAGAAGTAAAGCAACAGGAAAAAGAATGTAATAATTTCAAGTTTGTTTAAACTAAAAAACAAGACCAATATTTTTGTAGCCAATTTTCAATTATCCTTTATTATCACTAAGCATGAGAAGCCACTTGCCAATAGTAGTTATTTAAAAGAAGTCTTTTTGAATTGATCAGATATTTTGTTTGAAGACTTGATGAATTAAGATGGGATCCTTAAAAGAATTAATGACTTGCCATTTGCTAGGAATATGAACAAAGACTGATCATATTGCTATGGACAAAGATGTAACTGATCAAGTTGTACTAGATTTGAAAAATGTAGGTACATTTTCAATTTGTTTGGATGAAAGTACAGACATTACATCAATTGCTCAATTTGCAATTGTTGCAAGATTTCCTTCTGGAAATATAATGAAGAAAGAACTGATCAAATTGATGACACTTTCAGAAACAAAAAACTAGAGGGCAAAATATTAATGGATGAACTGAAGAAGGAATTTATTGAACTTGGCATTAAGTTTCGAAATATTGTATCTGTGACAACAGATGGACCTCCAAGCGTGATTGGAAAAAAAAGCTGAATTTGTGCTATTACTGAAACTTCCCCTTAGTAGAATTTCATTGCATTTTGCGTCAAGAATCTCTGTATGCAAAAACTAGTTTGAAATTACAAGAAAATGTCATGTCCCTTGTAAAAAAATTGTGAATTTTATAGCAATCTGTGCACTTAACAAACATCAATTCACCAAGCTACTGAATAAAGTTAACAGTCAATTTTCTGGGTTATTCACGTACAACAATGTCAGATGGTTAAGCTGTGGTCAAGTGTTAAATCGATTTGTGGTGTTGCTAGAAAAATAAGACATTTCTCAAGCGAAAAAGGAAATAACTATCCAGAGGTGAC